>BLKR01015820.1:0-48543 GCA_011170035.1 Teleogryllus occipitalis | reverse complement strand
AGCTAAGTTTTTCTTGAAAGAAAAAGATTGATTCTATTTTTCACAGAATATCGGTATAAAGAACCTGTACTAATACTTTCTTTCCGAAACAAATTATTCCTTCTAATATCTACAAATTGTTCAAGTTGGCACGACCTTACTGTGTCTTCTCACGGCGTAGAGAAATCTGCGGCGTCGACTCTTCCAATCGCTCGGTGTCCTTGTCCTTGCAGCTCGGTCGGGAGCAAAGCCGCCCCTCTGCAGAACCGCACGGTCGCCCCTTTCCAGTACCGTTGTTCAACTCACGATGTGGCCTCCGTCTCGTTTTCCGTTGATACTCTTTTCGTATTCTTTTATAGAATGTTACTAGCTTTTAATTCCATATTTAAAAGAATCTACAATTCGACAACTGAGTCTATTGTATAAGAAGAATAAATATAAAAATAAAAAAACTCCTCGAATGTCTTGAAGAGTTTTTATCGTAGATGCAGTCCTGAAGTCCGTAGCAGTACGAGGTGCCGCCTTCTCGTGATCGGTAGGTCCTCACTCTCCAGCTGTTACTTCAGAAAAGAAAGCTTTCTTTCTCCCGACTACCGGTGTCGCATACTCTACCGAGACGCTCTCTTACGGATATAGTTCGTAGTTTCCATTTTCGGATTGTATTCATGCGCGTTGGCGCGCGTTCAAACAGCTTATCTTATTCTTGAATATTGATGTGCTCCGGTTTCCGAGACCTCGGCAAAACGGATGGTCACATAACCCCTTCTTTCGGAAAAAAAGATTTTGTGGGATTTGATTTCATATGCCGAAAAAATCTTTTAACCAAACTTGATGCTCTTCCTTTCTTCTGTCTTGATTCTGGAATGTCGAGCTATCTTGTTTCTTCCTTCTTCTTCTTCTTCTTCTTCTTCTTCTTTCTTCTTCTCCTTCTTCTTTCGTCTTTCTTTTTTTATTCTTTCTCTTGACATTTATTCTATTCTTTAAAAGGTCGTAAACTATGGAAATTATACTTTCCAATTGTATTCCCGCTTTCATCTATTAACACTGCTACATTGGGATTTTGTTTGTGAGCAATTGAGTACGGTCCCTCAAACAATCTAAAAAAATTTATGATACTGCTTATGTATCAAATCAGAACTTTTCGGAACCCTTAATAATACCTTCTGCCCTTCTTGGAATTCGTAAGTTTTTCCGGTAGCTTGTGATTTTCTTTTATCTGCCGCTTTTCTTAGCTTTCTAAGTATTTCTTCATTGGCTAGATTTTGGTGCTCTATTTCTGGTTTCATAAGGGTTTGTAATGGATGCTCTGGTTTTCGTTTGAAATGGGCCTCATATGGGGTCATTCCAATTGACTCATGGTGGATTTGATTTAACCATTTATTTATATGTGGAATTAGTAGCGACCACTCGCTATGTTGCCTCGACACGTAGACTCGAAATAGCCTCGACAGTTCCTTCATTACTCTTTCTGAAGGGTTTGACTGTGGGGGTCTAATGCTGGAACATATATGTTTGACATTCATATGTTGCATGGCCTGTAACCAGGATTCACTAGTGAATTGGGCACCATGATCTGTCAGCACCTTGGCATATGGACCAGCAAATTGAAAAAACTTATTAAGTTGGTGCAGGCAATTTTTTAGTGTTCGCTCTATTCACAGGGTATACTTGGGTCAACTTAGAAAACACATCGATGCATACAAAAATATGTTTATATCCATATTTGGCCTTCGGTAAAGGACCATATAAGTCTATGGCAACTAGCTCATTTTCTTTTGAAGGTATTATAGCATGCATTGCGCCCGAATAATGTCGATTCGGGTACTTGGTTTTCTGACACAGTACACATTTGGCAACCTCGTTATCCACTTTTTTTTTTCTCCCTTTCCAATGACAAACTTCCTTAATTGCTTGGTCTACTTTTTCGGCCCCAAAATGTGCTAAAGAGGTATGCACGAACCAGATGATCCCGGTTGTTAAGACTTGCGGTATCCAGATTCGATAAAGCGATGGCTGTTGTTGCACCCTTATGAGCAAAACTTGATCAACCAATTTCCATTTCAATGGGTCAGCCGTCCACCGTCGTACATCTGGATCCGTAGGTTCGAGTTCTCCTCTGCAAAATCTTTTCATCTTTTCCATTATGGCATCGGCATCTTGAAATCTTGCGATGTTTTCCCAAGTTAAACCTGGCATGCTCATTATATTTAACTGAATTGGAGAAGCCGGGAACAAAGTGTTAGGCATTGAATTGTGTTCGGCATTGACATTCCTACTAAGCAAATCGGGCAACAAGTTACATCTGCCTGGGCAGTATTCTACCTTGACAGAAAATTGTTGTAACCATATTATCCACCTCAGTAGTCGATCGTTATTTGGATGACATCTTTTTAGAAAAACTAAGGCTTTATGATCCGTTCTAATAATGAATGATCTTCCTACAAGATACTCTCTCAATCGGTGTATTGACCATACAATAGCATTCGCTTCCTTCTCTGTGGCCGTGTAACGAGTCTCACATTCTTTCAAAACACGACTCACTATTGCTATTATCTTCTCTTGGTTATTAATTTCTTGGAATAGTATGGCACCCATTCCAAGATTGCTACTGTCGGTCTGCAATATGAATGGCTTAGTGAAATCGTGATATGCTATCATACATGATTCATGAAACATTGCTTTTAAATTGTTGAAAGCTCTTTCATGATGCTCAGTCCACTTCCATCTAGTGTGCTTTCGCAACAACTGAAGAAATATTGCAGTGTGCATGGCGAAATTCGGAATAAACCTTGAGTAATAGTTCACGCAACCTAATAAACTTTTGAGTTGTTTCGTGTTTTTAGGCGGTGCAATCTTATCTATTTCTTGTATTTTCTCCAAGTTCATCTTGACTCCGTTGACTGTCAAATCATACCCCAGGAATTTAACTTGTTTAGTGCAAAAATTACTTTTTTCCAAATTCAACTGTAAATTATTTTCAATGAGACGTTTCAGCAAAATATCTAGCTTGTTCATGTGTTTTTCAAATGTCTTCGAATACACGAGCACGTCATCAATATAGATAAAAGCATCGCTAGACATCTCTCTGTCAATGATATTGTCTAAACATTGCACAAGAGCAGATGCACTGTTCTTGAGTCCAAATGGCATTCTTTTGAAAACATACGAAATTCCCCGGTGAATAAAGCCTGTATATTGTCTACATTCAGGTGCTATCGCTATTTGCCAGTAAGATGCAGTGAAGTCGGTTGAACTCAACCACTTGTTGCCGGATAATTGATTAGTTAAATCCTCTACACGCAACGGTCTGTCTCTGTACGGTAGGGTAACTTGATTCAATCGTCTTGCATCTAAACACAACCTTATCTTCCCATTACTCTTTTCTACGAGCACTATCGGACTTAGATAAGAGGTTTTGGACTTCATGATAATATCATCTTTAACCATTGTAGCAATGAGCTTATCCACCTCCTCCTTATGTTTTTCTGGAATGACATATTGGTAACCCGTGAATGGCGTTTTATCTGTTAGTTCTATTTCGAATTGAAAATCTTTTACTGGATTCTTGTTTTTGCAAAACACCTTCTGATTCCTAAGTAATACTTCAATTAATTGTTTCTTCTGATTTTCATTAAGATTAGAATTTCCTTGCACATGCGAACGAATTTTCAGCTTCACATCTTCTTCCTCCAAACAATTCGCCTCCCAATAATTCCATGTGAACGAATCAAATTCGAGATCCTGTTGATTATTCGGTTTTAACGTCATGGTATTTTTTTCTAAGTTGATAACAACCCCGTATTGTTTCATGAAATCGATTCCCAGTATGAGCGGATATAAAAGTTCCGGCGCTACTAGGCACACAACTTGATACTTATTCTTGCCTATCTCTATATCCAAATAAACTTGTCTTGTTATTGGCTTTGATTTTTTCCGATTCGCACCTATCAGAAAAGACTTTACGAGCGGCAATGTAGGTACCTCCACTCCCTGGTTTTTCAATTCATTCAACAAACTTTCCGCTATGACGGAGGTCGCACAACCTGTATCCACTAGTACTGACGTATCAACACCCTCACATTTAACCTTAAGCTTCGGACACTGTCGCCTGGATCCGATCTGCTTTTGTTCTTCTTCGTTCCACGGTTCGTCATCAAATGAGATTAATTCGATCGATAATATCGCCACCTCTTCTTCCCTAGATTCTTCTATTAGGTTTGCGGCGGGATGGCGTGTCGAAACAAACCTTTCTAATTTTCCGACTCATGTCCGCGAGATGTACTGGGTTCAGTATTTCTGTTTTGGAAAACTCCTCTATCAATAGAATTTTTTCTATTCCTATCTTTAGACGGCGTCCTATCTTGTCTAGCATAGGTCTGTTCTTCTACGTGCTGTTTCGATTTGTAAGTTCCTCTTTTCTCTGATTTGCTTACATAATGTTGCTGCTGCCTGCTGTCTTGGCTTTCTACCGGCCCACTAACATTTGCCCTTGCTCTCTGTAACCTCTCATTGTACACGAAAGTCGCATCATACAATCCCAGCTGCGTTATTAACTTTTCCGTGGACATTGGCAAGAGATTCTTAAGCAAATTTTGTGTAGCTGACGGAAAATGACGTGTTAACAAACAGACAATTTCGTCATCCGGGATCGTCGGAGTACATAATTTGAAACAAGCTAACTTCTCCTCTGCATATTCTTGCATGGACATCGTACCTTTCTTCCACGTACCATACATTACATTAACTTTGAAATTAATTTGAGTTTCATTGTTCCAGTATCTTGAGTAAAATTTTTCTTTAAATTCTGTCATAGTTTTTGGTAATTCTCCTAAACTATCTGCCCATATTCGTGCATTACCCTGCATCATCTGATAGACTATGTGAGTTTTCTTATTGTCCGGAACATAATTTAAAGAAAAGAAATTATCCACCTGCCTCATAAATACGCATGGATTTTCATCTCCCGCTGCACTAAATTTAGGAGTACACGGTAATGAAAAATACGTGTGCGGAACGCTTCCTCCACTCGATGGTAAATTTTCAATTTGATTTTTCAATTCTACAACGTCATTCGTACATGCTGTAATTTGGTGCTGTAGAACCACATCTTGTTCCGAAAGAGCTTTTATTCCACTATCTAATTTACTAGCTTGAACCTTAACTTGTTCAGTAACTAATTTTTGAAACTTCTCTACACCTTGTTCTATCTCAGTCTGCCTGTCGGACACGGTGGTTATAAGATCTGATTGCATTTCGATCCTATTTTCAAATCCTTTCGTAACTTGATCAATCTTCTCTTCTAATTCATGACCCAGTTCCGTGAATTTTTCTTCTAACTTCTCGTGTTCCTGCCCTAATTCTTGTTGAATCTCATTCTTAAATTCGACCTTCCACTGTTCTGCTAATTCAGTGAATTGTATTTTTAAATTCTCTTCTAACTTCCTATTATTTTCTTCTAATTTTGTTTCTAAGGCATTCTTGTTCTCCTCTAATTTAGTTTCTAATGCATTTATTGCCGAGTTATTTTCTTCTAATTTTGTTTCTAAGTTAGTCCCTAATTTCTTTATATTTTCCTCTGTCTTTTCATTCTGCATTCCTAACCTCGTATCTAATTGCTGCATGAATTGTCCTAGTAATCGTTGCATCATTAAATTTGCCCTGTCGAGGTTTCGTTGTTCCTCATCCGGATCTCGTGTTGGCGTTTGCTGTGATTCCGTCGGCGAGGTCATGCTAGTTTCTCCTGACGTTCCTTGTTCTACTTCTACCGTTTCTTTCGCGATCATGGTACTTGAAGCTTGTCCTCTCACTTCCCTATCGCTATCTGAATCCCCAGACGATCCTTCAACGGTAGTTAAATTCCTAGCCGCGTTATATTTATCTGCCATTTTGACTGTATTAACTGCCTAGAATCAATCAATCCTCTTTCCCAGACACAATACACTTTTTACAAATTATTACACACACAAATACCAAACACTATCTCGAACAGATAACACTTTCATATAATACCCTTTTTGAAAAACACTCCAGAAAAACACACTTTTACACAACACCTTTTTTGTTCTCTGTAACCTGTTCAGCAATCTTAGTGAATTGTGATTCAATTGTACTAGAAATTTTGGTTCCACCAAATCTTGGTCTCAGTTTTTCTCAAATCGAGTTTTGGTAAATGCATCCAATAATCGAGCCCCGCTTATGGGCGCCAGTTGCGACCCACCCCTCTGCCGGCTAGCTCAGAATGGGTTTTCAAGGTGGGCGCAAAATAAAAAAATACAATTAGAATAGCGGGGATCAGGGTCATGTGGGCCGTTGTGGATTGAATGCACTTACACAGAAACTCAAGTCGAATCACTTTCCACTTACTTAAGTATATTCTAATTAAATTGCTGTTACAGTAAATGAACATAAAACACTTTACATATACAAGAATTTTGTCTTGCTGGAAAAAAAAAACAACTTACACTCTTAATAATTAACTACACTGTTTCCTTTCTCTCATTTAAATCAATTTCAAAGAATACTTAAAACTTTGCCTAATCATTCCAGTCGTAAATTTCCTAGTTGCAACTTTACAATTAGCTAAGTTTTTCTTGAAAGAAAAAGATTGATTCTATTTTTCACAGAATATCGGTATAAAGAACCTGTACTAATACTTTCATTCCGAAACAAATTATTCCTTCTAATATCTACAAATTGTTCAAGTTGGCACGACCTTACTGTGTCTTCTCACGGCGTAGAGAAATCTGCGGCGTCGACTCTTCCAATCGCTCGATGTCCTTGTCCTTTCAGCTCGGTCGGGAGCAAAGCCGCCCCTCTGCAGAACCGCACGGTCGCCCCTTTCCAGTACCGTTGTTCAACTCACGATGTGACCTCCGTCTCGTTTTCCGTTGATACTCTTTTCGTATTCTTTTATAGAATGTAACTAGCTTTTAATTCCATATTTAAAAGAATCTACAATACGACAACTGAGTCTATTGTATAAGAAGAATAAATATAAAAATAAAAAAAACTCCTCGAATGTCTTGAAGAGTTTTTATCGTAGATGCAGTCCTGAAGTCCGTAGCAGTACGAGGTGCCGCCTTCTCGTGATCGGTAGGTCCTCACTCTCCAGCTGTTACTTCCTAAAAAAACTTTCTTTCTCCCGACTACCGGTGTCGCATACTCTACCGAGACGCTCTCTTACGGATATAGTTCGTAGTTTCCATTTTCGGATTGTATTCATGCGCGTTGGCGCGCGTTCAAACAGCTTATCTTATTCTTGAATATTGATGTGCTCCGTTTTCCGAGACCTCGGCAAACGGATGGTCACAAGTGCTATAATAAAAGCAAAGGTTTTATGTAATCTATGTTCCACCTTCCGTTTGATTTTCTACCTAGGATCAAGCTGAAGTCATTCCCTATGGTTTCAGTGGTAGATAACAGGTGTACACGGTCTTTGGCCACGTAATAAGGTTTTGGCTCAAATGGTGAAATGAACATTTTTAGACAATATATGTGGTTCTCCGATATCTTAAGTCAATATATATATATATATATATATATATATATATATACGTGTGTGTGTTCATAATTAATTTCTAATATCTGCGTCATAAACAGAAATACAGACATTGTCTAAACATCCGAAGAATGTATTACCTTATTTTGTATTAGTGCGCGGCCAGTCTTTTCTTCAGAGAGTAACATAGAGCGATGAGGTGCGGCTGCTTTTTCGCTGAACGTCAGTTGGTCATAATAATTACGTAATATACGGTCGTCGAAAAGACGTTAGGACCTGACCCCCATCAGAACTGTGGTTTCACAGTGTAAAATCTTGTCAAATAAATGTCTTTTAGATATGAACTAAAATTCCCTGAATGCGTGTTTACCGGCTTCCTTAGTTTTAGTTTTATAGATATATATCTAAGAAACAGTAATGAAATTTTTATAGAAATGGATTTTAATCCTGGAAGGTTTTGTTCTCTTACCATAGATAAAACGTTAATACAAATCTCAAATGCATATTTCATGGTAAGTTTAGTATCATAACGTTCTTCTAGCAAGCTTAGTTTGCAAAAGGTTTCTGAAAAAATATTAGTACATAATAACCGATTAAATGTAAAGTCGAACATCATGGATTGAGAATTAAAGGGATTCTAATAGCAATAACACATGGAAAGGAAATTTCCCAGTCACGAATATATTTATGACTTGAGAAGTCAAATGATTAAACTATTTAATTAAAAATTTAAAATTGGAACTTGCAATTAAAAAAATAAATTAAATTTTTAAGTTCATATTTTGAGAGAAAACTGCATGTGCATGAAATGACCCCCGGGAACCAAATACGAAGACGATCCTGGAAAAACTGAACATTTACTATTCCACAATGAGGTTGGTTGGTTATTCATGGTTTCGAGAACGTCAACTGTTGAGGTCATTAGTTCCGTAAGCGTGGTGCATGTTTTTTCATCGGGGGGTGGTGGTGGTGGTCTTCCCGCGCTGGATGGCCAGATCCGGCTCCAACCTATTGTCGGCTAACAGGCTTTTTCCCAACCAGGTATCTCCCACCAGCGGGGCACCGCACTAGCCGGGACAACCTGTAAGCTCCCGACCGGTTTCCTGGCATATGTGGTAGTGTAGTGCATGTTACTGTAAGTGCGTGAGGATAGGACAAGGAAGAGGAGGTGAAGATCGCGCACGGTCCATGGCCCGTTTGTTCGGGTACTGGTCCGGCATTTCTGTTGATCGGAGAATCCACGGAAAACTACCTACCAAAGCAGTCGGTAGTTTTCTCTAGAATTCTCCTCCAGACAGCGACTGAATTCAACCTAGTTGACAAGCTAGTTTCGAAAATCTTGCCATTGTTGGGACTCGAACCTTTGGATCTCCCAGTCAGAGGCACCGCAATGACAGTTGATGCACTGAGCCACCTCTACCGGTATACTCATTGAGTTATTCGATCAAATTAACAAATGAAAAGTAAACTAGTGGTACCACAACGGCACAAAAGTTTAAAAATTTGGAAATACCACACCATTTTTTTAAATTTCTCGTCATCTATTCGTGAAAATTAAATTTTGGAGGAACAATTTGCACCTGCTTTGAGAAAATATTATTTTTAAAAATTACATTAATTCCAATCGCAAATTACGCGAAAACTACTCGTTTTCTATACAACAGTACATGACCTTCTTTAAAGAGCTGAGTTTTTTGAAGAGCCTTTTCTAAGGCAAAAATCTTTATCTTCAATTTTGCAGTTTTAAAAAATTACCTTTCATAATTTTCGAAAAACAGAGCAATAACTGAAAATGGGCTCAACAACATATTTTTTTAGAGTCCCTTGATACATACGAGGATAAAACTACAAGGATAAATTTGCTGCCATTTCAGAGAAAAAAATATTTTTAAACATTTTAAAATTATATATATTCCCGCTATGAAATTGTATCCCTATATTCCCTATTTCCTAAATTCCTATTTTAAAATACCCTATATTCCCGCTATGCAATTGTTGTGTTGCTAAATATTTACTACTAGAGCGCTCCAAAGCGCATACCGTTGGTTATATGAGCATTGTTTTTTCAACAAGAAGAAGCAAAACCGTTACAACTTAGCTGCATATGTCCCGTCAACCACCGTTTGTTTTAACCAGGCCTCTCCCTCCGACTTAATCACAGGCATATAGCGGCTAAGCACGATTTTAGATTAAGATTTGAACCGACGCAAGTCATATGGCGGCGATTGTGTAGCGGTTAGTGCATCGGACTGCTATACCCAAGTTCGCGGGTTCAACCCGATTGAAGCAGTGGATTTTTAAGGGCAAAAAAATCCTTCGTACGCCTTCCTTCGGAGGGGAAGTAAAGCCGGCTGTCTCATGTTAGTAGATTTACTGCATGTAAAAGATCCTCAAGCCTAAATTATGCCTCTGAGCTAAATTCAAATCGTCTGTTTCGTCCCCAAGTAATACCTTCTTTCTCTTGTTGAAAGGAGTGTAACGAAATTTGCGTGGTCAGACGGAAGAGCAGGCCTTATAGCCTGAGTCTCGCCACGTAAAATAAGGCCAATACAATTCAATATGTACACCCTGGCCAGGAGTATATAATGCCTTGGCGATCACGCTTAAATCGACATCTGGCATTCAGGATTGAAAAAACCTGCTTATATGTCTCATTTAGGTTGTCTCTGTCTCCTGAAAAAATAAAATTTGCAAATTAGTGCAAAAATCTACAAATACGAGTTAATTAGAAATGTTACATTTATGTAACAAGGGGCATTATTGGGTTAAATCACCGATTTTTGTAAGTAAAAAATCTCCATCTTCGATGTTATAGCTGTAGGTAGACGCCTTCTTCAACAAAATGCACTTTTCGAGAAATATGAGATTTCAACGAATATGAGATCTGTAACATTCTCTTAAACGCCCTCTACACTTTCCGAGAACAAACTTTAATAAAAACTAGTGATGCTAAAACATCACGTACTTTCTCGCCTGTATTTTCAAAAAAAAAAAAATGGGTTCAAGCAACAATGAGAGCTAATTCGTATAGGATGCACATTTTGACAATTAGAATTGATACAGCTAGCAAGAAAATGGAAATAGAAAATTAAGTTCTAGAAAGTAAAAATATAAAAATGAAATATTTTTATATACATAAATATTGCTCGGTTTGAACATCCATTACTTTTTATTCCCATCTTATTAAGCAAAGTGAAATCATATATTCCTTTTCGCATTTAACTTAATGAAACGACGCAATTTAAAATATATTTTAAATTATTAACAAAAGATTAATTTTAAAACTTATAACAAAAGCTTGAAGAAGGTTCAAGACAAGAGGTTCAAGAAGCGCAGTAAATGGGAGCAATCGACTATTTTTGTCGCCAAATTATTCAAAAAACACGCACAATTTCGTAAAATTCAACATGACCTTATTTGAATATCTGTTTTTGATGAATACATTTCATTAAGAAACTAGAGGTGCTACATAATGGCACATATTTTCTCGTAGTTAAGTTTTCTAATTTTCTTGGTGTCTGCTAATACTGTACTATCTTGCCCTTCCTTGTCGCCAGCTACCATCAATCGCCTCCCAGAGTGTTTTTTTGAAATTTTCTCAGCTTTTCGGTTTTCAAATAGTAGAACGTAAATATTATTTTAAGAATATTAAACAAGACTAAAATCTGGTCCTAAATAGCAATTTTCATTGAAAAATTTGGAACCGTCTTTAAGAAAACGGCGATAGGCGTTACTGTAAATGCAAACTTTGAAGCTCTTTTTGCTATCTATTGAGTTTTCGAAAATCTTCATTTAAAATAATTTGAAGCACTTCGACTCACAAATTTAATCATGCATACAATTTGATGGAAATGTGCCTATTAACGGTTGTTAATTTATAAACTATTATTATAAATTATTAAAGTTTGTCATTTTAATAGAAAACTGTTGAGTTTTCGAGAAATATTATTTAAAGCACATCTACTCATAAGTAAGTAATGAGAAGAAAATGCCTCTTATGTTAATATTACCGACTTGAGAGACAAGTCAAAATAATGACATTTTTGTAATTTTTGAAAAAAACAAAAGAATAGTGCAATATGGTGTTCATGTCATCTTATACAGTGCATTTAACACAATCCATACCAAAAATTTAAAGAAAAAAATTGGAGATGTTTTTGACAAAATGTTATGTTATTTTTTTTAAATTGCAAATATTTCATGCACTATTGCACGAAAAATACTAAAATTTCAAAAATATCTACATGACCTTAATGAAATAACTATTTATGAGCAACATATTTCATTTGTAGGAAAAATCTGTGTCTTCAATTTTATAGTTGTAGGAAGACGCCGAAAAAAATTCAAACTTTTGCGATTTTCGAAAATTTAGAGTTAATCATAAAAATCGGACCTGTGCCACCTTTATAAGCATTTTACTCTATTATTGCAAGAAATTTAAAGAAAGAACTTGGAGCCGTTTTTGAGAAAAATTTGAAAATGTCCGAATTTTAAAGAATGTTTTCCAAAATTTCAAAGCTTAGACTAGAGCCAGATGGACAGGGGTTTCTTCAAATTGGAAAATATCGTACATGCGGTTTAGGCGCTAGGTTTGTTCACATACGACAGACGGACGGACGGACGTTTTGCTTTCAATTGGTTTTTCGACATCAAGGACCCATAAAACAGGGATTTTGGCTACTCCACGTGTTAGGGGATTTTTTATTAATTTAACAACTGGATTTATTCTTTTTCTTGTCATCAGGGCCCAGCAATAACTTTTTTCTGTCGAAAATTGGTCTTTTTTTGCGCAACATTACTTAACTTTCTCTATATTACGTATATTACTCCGTATATACGTACGTATACGAGAAAGTAAAAAATGTATCTTCATAATTGTAGTTGTAGGAAGACGCCAAAAAACCAGTTTCAACCAACATTAGACCTGGGCCATTCGCTTGAAGTCCTTTATACTACCAAACAACGAAATTGAATCAAAATTGATGACGCCATTTTTTTCAGAATTTGGAAATGTCTCAGGAGCTTCATGTAAAGTACCCCTCAAAATTAAAATATCGGTTTCAAATTGAAGGGCCCACGACACCATCCAGATCGACAGGGAAATATCAATTTCGGAGAAAATCGATTGAACGGTTTAGCCGCTAGCGTTGTTCAGAGACGTACGGACGGGCGGGCGGGTGGACGGACGTTTTGCCGTCTATCGATTTTTCGGTATCAAGGACCCATATAATATAGACTCTAGCTACACCACGTGTTAGAGATTTTTTCTAAATTTAACTCTATTTATTGACTTTTTTGTTAACAGGGCCTGTAATAATTTTTTTCGGCTGAAAATTCTCCGTTTTTTTCGCGCAGCATTGTGTCTTCTTAAGATGTTCCTTCTTAAGCCTAGAAAGTAAAAATTGATCCCGCTTTTGAAAAGAGTCTGAAAATGTTCTTAAGGGTTCATGTAATGTATTCACGAAAATTAAAATATCCCTTTAAAACTCATAAAGCTTCGAGATCGTTTAGAACGAACGGGGAATGTCAATATTGCAGAAAATCGGCTGAACGGTTATTGCGCTAGCGTTAACCAGACGAACAGACAGAGAGATGGACGGTTGGACGGGCGATCAGATAGACGGAGAGACGTTTGGCCATTATCAATATTTCGGCATCAAGAACCCACCAATCATGAATTCAAGCTCCACCACATATTAGAGGAAATAATTCACTACATATAGCAACAGAATTTAACCACTTTTTCGTTATCGGGGCCTTAAAATCAGACTTTTTTTGTCGAAAATTTGCGGTTTTTCCGCAGCTTTAGATTGTCTCTTTTGTAAACGTACACATTGGCTTCTATATTCCAGGATGTGTACATACTACAGCTTAACTTTCTGTTATGCCTAAAATATCTTATGCTCATACCAAACTTGAGCCAATGAACTTGTCTAATGTCTGGGCTTTGGAATCTTGATTGATAGGTTATCAGTCATACTCATGCACTGGATTGTATACAAATTAAATATATTTTCACTCTTAAAAATCTCAACTCAATTGCAAAAATTATCCTGGATTCCATGCACCATGACTCCTTTCACATGGTCTCCACCAAAAAAACTTGTTTCACAATACAGTGAAAGCATGAGAATCCTTCATATGTGATTCTAATTCCTGATCACCATACACTTACTCTAATTACACGATATCAAACCCAAAACTGGTTTCACAATATATTGAAAGCTTGATAATGATTAACAAAAAGTGACTTGCAGCAATAACCTTTCATACCTCTGAGAAGTAAAGACAACTAATTTAACAAACTCTTACGTCCACTGTTCAACATGCAACAACTAAAAACTCTCATTTACAATGAAAACAACTGAGATGAATCTTCTTAACCACTTTCTGCCACATTCTAAGAAAAAGGCAGACTCCCAATTGATAAAGCTTAATCAGTCAGCATAAAATTATTTGTCTGTGGTATACTCTTCCTACATTAACTTTACCGGTTGTGGTAGCACAAATAATGTCGCCGTTCTGCACGCCCTCACTCAGAGGCTATTGTGAAATAATCTCGCTGCCGAACAATCCATCAGTATCTCGAAGTCAACTGGCTTGATTCGATCTCATTATTTTCACAAAAAACACACTGGCATAAAGCAAAAGTGAACACGTCTACTTATCGATGACGATGTTAGAACGCTGGTAGGCGAAGTCCAGAATGTTTTATTTATTTATTTATTTAGTCAAAAACACTCAAATACTGTATGTGACGTATGAGGGAGAAAATCATCTGCGCACGCTTTCTTGAGTTTCAGAATCCCTTCCCAACAATTTAACTATTAATAGTTGAAAGATTAATAATAATAATAATAATAATAATAATAATAATAATAATAATAACAAAAACCAATTTAAAAAAGCGAGAGATTAACATTTCAAAATCTAGATATTTTCGTTGCCAAATTATAGAAAACTTATTTTTAACGGTAAAGAAACGAACATACTTGATTTTTCTGCATTGTTAACAAAATAGAAACTCACCCTAAGCTCTACTATCACTACAAGCAAAGGAACGTTCAACAAAACGTGCGCATAGTGAAGCTACATTTACGCCCAGAAGCAAATCAAGGGGCCATCTCAGCATTTGCTCAATGGATCAGGGAAACTGGACAAAAACCTGATCGAGATGGGGTCATTGACCCGGAAGTACATTATTTGTTACAGGCATATTGAGTCTTTTTTTAAAATTATACAATGCAAATGTAAACTAATTCATTATACTATATCTTGTTTTTGTTAAAGTAAACATTATGTTTCTTTTTGGCGATCAGTATAGTTGTAACTCTAATTGTATAGAAACAGTTTTGCAGCAGAAAAGATTTTACTTTTAATTTTAATTTGTTTAATTTCATCTGGCAATGCATTGTAAAGTAGCGTACATGTATTGTATGTGGATTTCTTGTAGTGAGCTGTTGATACTGACACTTGATGAACATGATTTCTACGTCGAGTATTGTAACTATAAATATCAGTATTACATGAAAATATGTTCCCTCCGTTAAGTAAGTCAGTTTTGACAAATACTACAGACTCATAAATAAATAGGCAACGCAATGGTAAGACTCCAAGCTCAATGAAAAGAGGCTTGCACGGATCACGTGGATGTGATTTTTTCATTATTCAGATAATTTTCTTTTGCAATCTAAATGTCTGGGAACTAAAGGATCAGCATCCCCAGAATATTATGCCATATCTCAGGTGGGAATAAACATTTGCAAAATACACGCAACGAGCTGCATGAAGGCTGACAGAATTAGAAAGAATTCTGAATGCATAACATAGTGAGCTTAATTTAGTGTTTAATTCTGTTATATGTACTTTCCATTTGAGGTTTGATTGAATTGAGAGACCTAGAAATTTTGTTACCTTAACATCAGATAATTGAATATTGTTAATTTTAAATGGAGCATACGATTGCCGATTTGAAACGCAAAATTGCATTGAGACCGTTTTTCCTTCGTTAACTATTAATTTGTTATTACAAAACCAATTTGAAACTTCTGAAATTGTACTATTTATTGTTTCTTTTTTGCAAAGAACATTCGTGTCATCGGCAAACAGAACTGTTCTTCCGTTTTTAATAGATGAGAGCATATCGTTTACGTACAACAGAAAGAGGATAGGACCTAAGATCGAACCCTGTGGGACCCCATGTTCAATTGGCAAAGAATTGGAGAGATAAGTAAATAATGTCCTTTCGTGCCAGTACGGTATTTCTACTCTTTGAGATCGATTTTTAAGGTACGAGGTTATCCAATCTAGGGCAATACCACGAATTCCATAAGAAGGTAATTTTGAGAGCAAGATGTTATGGTTAATAACGTCAAAAGCTTTCGAAAGATCTAAAAATATTCCAATGGGTTCTTCATTTTGATCCATTGATGAAGAAACATCTTTAAGGGAAAAAAATGGCAGTTTCTGTAGATTTTGATTTCCTGAAACCGTATTGTGAGTCTAAAAACGGTTTGTTTTTCCTGAGAAAAATTTCCATTCGCGTATAGAAAAGCCTCTCTAATATTTTTGAGAAAACCTACAAAAGAGAAATTGGCCGGTAATTTTGAATTTCATTTTTGTTCCCTTTTTTATAAAGTGGCTTAATTTTTGCTGTTTTGAAAGTATCTGGAAATATTCCTGTGCACAAGGAAGCATTGAAAATGTGAGTTAATGGGTGTATAATGGCAGGTGCACACGTTTTTAATAAACAATCCGGAAATTCATCTAAACCTGATGAATATTTTTTTTTAATTTACTGACTATTTTGATTTTGTTAGAAGAAGTTTCGTAAATAAACCTCGTGCCGAAATTTTTTTGGGAAGCATATGATGTTGAATTTTGTGGTTTTAGTCCCTTCGTGAGACCAACCGCAATTCTAGAAAAGTGTTGGTTGAAGAGATTCGCAACTTTTTCTGGATTTCTTGTTTCTCTTTCATTATCCTTTAAAACAACATTCTCTACGAAATGTCGTGATGACGTGGTCGAATTTTTAACGATGTTCCACATTGCTTTAGTTTTGTTTCTAGCGTTCAAAATATCCTCATTATTTTTCATTATTTTTGCCTGAACTATTATTTTCCTTAAAATTCTTTTATATTCTCGGAAGTAGACGTGGAAACCGGGTGATACGTTATGATGTTTAGAAATAAAGTAGAGAGTACGTTTATTTTTACACGATGTTCTAATTCCTTGTGTGATCCAAGTATTACTTTTTCGTGAAATGTTTAATTTTCTCTTTTTAATAGGAAAGCATGCGTTAAAGAGAAATGAAAGCTTTGAGAAAAATACATTATATTTTTCATTTGTGTCAATAGCGTTATAAACTGCCTCCCATGATTCTTTCAGCAAGTAGTCCGTAAATAATTTAATGTTAACTTTAGTAAATGCTCTGCACATGCGTGTTTTATTTATTGTTTCAGTATTCATGTTCTTAGTGTTGTGACCGCCCGCGCGCTTTCACAAGTCCCGCCACTGAGCCTTGTAATGGCGGGAAGCGCGCGGGCCGTCACGCCCGAATGGGCGGACGGAGACTCGCCGCCATCCTCGGCGGTAGGGCCAGCCGGCGAGCCGCGAGCCCCATGGACTATTTAGCGGGCCTCCTCGCAGCGAGAGGCCAGTCGGGAACCGTGGCTGGGGAGAGCACACGGGAGCAGCGAGAGGCAAGGGGCGGTGAACTCCCCCCCCCCCCCACTTATCTACGCCGTAGGGAGACGGCGTGACGCCCGGCCTAGTGGAGGCGCGGGCCCGGAGAGTGTAGATCCAGTCAGCGATTGCGGAACCGTGGCGGAGGAGAGCACACGGGTGCAGCGCGAGGCAAGGGGCGGTGAACTCCCCCCCCCCACTTATCTACGCCGTAGGGAGACGGCGTGACGCCCGGCCTAGTGGAGGCGCGGGCCTGGAGAGTCTGGATCCGGAGCGCACACGGGAGCAGGACCGTGGCGGAGGAAAGCACCCCGAAGCAGGTCCGTGGCAGCGGAGTGCACACGGGAGCAGGACCGTGGCAGGGGAACGCACACGGGAGATGGACCGTGGCGGAGGCAAGCAAGACGGGACGTCAGCCGAGAAGACAGTCTTGCAATGTTAGCGGTTGGACCACTACTGTAAAGAGATCAATAAATTGTTATCGTTGACGCGTGCCTTTCTTTTTGTGTACATAACAATTAGTAATTGTAAGAATTTGTGCATCGTGATCACTGTAACCTAGATTATTCGTTATTACTTCATACGTAGTTGTGGTTTTGTTAAATATAATTTGATCTATTGCTGTTTGTGATTTAAGAGTATTCCGTGTAGGTACGTTCACTGTAATATCTAAATTAAAAGAATGGATTAAATTGAGAAACTGCTCTTTTTCGTGGGATTCGCTCAGAAAATCAATATTGAAATCCCCACATACAACAATGGATTTAAAAGAGATTATTAATTTTCTTCAGAGTTATCTCTAGATTTTCTAAGAAATTGAAATAATCTAAAGCTCGCTTTGTTGGAGGTCTGTAGATGCAAAGTAAGATAATTTTGAGCATAGTAAGATGCACGACTGTTATTTCAAAAACTTTTTCAACTGCATTAAATTGAATTCTGACAAGAAGGTAGAATAAATATTATTTCTTACATAAATACACGAACCTCCGTAAGCAGGGCTTTTATTTGATTCCCTTACTTTACAATAAGATCCTGCAAGGTAAAACTAGGAATTTGGAGTGTGTTTAGATCATTATGAGATAACCAATGTTCTGTAAAGCAAAGAACATCTATTTGACTGAGATCACACTCTAATGCTGCCTCGATAAATTCAATTTTATTTGAAAGATATTGCACATTATGATGCATTATTTGAATATTTTGTATGTACCTACACGGATGCTTTTCTGCTGCATCTGTCTGTAGTTGCTATTTATCTCATTTTTACCTCGAGTGCGTGGTTGAAGGAAGTATCGTGTCCCAGCAGTGTTAGGAGGTGAGGAAGGAGGGGTTACAGATGTAGGGGAATGAACAATGGGAGAGGTAGAACAAGGATTAGGTTCAGAGGATAAGGTAATTGGGTCCAAAGGGGTTCCGGAGGATGGAAGAGAGCTAGGAGATGTAGGTGGGGATGAGTCTTGGGTAGGATACTGCTGAGGTGTAAGGATGTGTTTTGCAAGTTCGCTACCAAGTGCATGTTTTCCGACAAGGTTCAAGTGAAGACCATGCCGGGTGAAGTGTTTTTCTGAGAGAAAGTTAAGCTCAAATAATTTAACATGTGTGCCTCTCAGATGCAGTTTTAATTTGTTTGCGTGTCTAATTTCTTTGCACAGTGTTGGTTTGTTGTACCAGAAGGGCGGAGTCGAGATTACAATGTTTGTGTTTTGGGCGGCACGTTGTAGTTTGTCAACATGTTGCTCAGGTGTAAAGTGACCACCCAAATAAATATCATTCTGCCCTCCTATGATGATGACTGTATCCCGTTTGGTGAGAGTTTTTGTGTGGGTGTCCAATTCACTGATCACGTCGGCAAACCTCCCGTTAGGTTTAAACACACACATGACAGAGAAATTGGATGGGAGTTTCCCACTGAGCAGGGAGGAGATTTGTCGCCCATGGCTATCTTCTAAAATTAATACCTTTTTGGTGGGCTCAGGGGGAATGTCCTTGTTTACTTGTGGGCCAGGTTGCGCAACTCTACGTGTCTTTGTTTCTTTGCGCTTGCTAGCCTGTTTGCGTCGGTTTGTGGGTGGACGTGTCGATGATGGGAGGGGGTAGTGAGGATTGGGAAGGCAAGGAAAATCACTGTCATAATCTAACACAGCAAATCTGTTTTGAGTCATGATTGGTTGTGATTGTGTTTTTGCTTTCGCGGATGGACGGTTGAAAGTTTCTGTGGTGTTGCCAATTGTTGTCCAACCGTCTGAGTTTTGAACTACCTCTTCGAGCCTTCGGATATGTTCATATAAATTATTCTTTACGTGTGTGAAGGCTTTCAGAAGGTCGGCTTTGAGAGTGTACAGAGTAGAAAGTGTATAGCGAATAGTAGCCATGTCCCGAATGCGTATGCAAAAATGCGTGGCAAAAATGAGAAAAAATAAATAGATGAGAAATCAGATTATAATGTGTAAATATGTTTCCTAAATTATCTTTTTAATTTACGTGTATTAAATTATTTAATTTAAGTTACGTATTTATTTAAAAAATAAAAGAAATGTTATTTTAATTAGTATTTAAATGTTATTGGTTAATTGCGAGTAGAGTTGAGTGTGTTTACGTTAATAGATCTAAGCTGCAAACTAATAAATACAATTAGATTACTATACTTTACCTCTTTAAAGGCCACAAAATTCACCACTTCGATATTCGTGAATTTGAAAAAACAAGGTTCAAGTTTTTCCGTTACTGTTATAGACGAAACTTTGAATTTTGATGTTTTTCACAATTATCACACTTTCACTAGTTGTTTAACCCTTTACGCAAATCTAAATTTATTTGTACAGCAAATATGTATTAGAAGTCTTTGAACACGTTTAAATGCACATTTGCCCGTTACGCTGTCTTTTAAACCAATAACTATTTACTTCTTTTCCACTGCTTCGGACAATATAAATCTCTTTCAGCGTTTCTGTAACAAGGAAGCAAGTAAAGAAAACAATTTAAAAACAAAAGGTACCTGAAAGATGTAAGAAAGTAGTCAAAAATTAGTAAAATATTGGAGCACAGCCCGAGCACGTCAGTCACGCAAGGAAGCAGGCAAGCAGTATGTTCCTGGCCGGTTCCCAGTTCCAAGCAGCGCCTTTCTCTCAGACACCTCCTGACGCACTCGTGGCATCTTCGATCACCCTCTTCACTCAAGCTTTTACCCCCACTACCCAAGTCAAATGAGCGACTACTTATTTGTCACAGAGCATACACTGCTTAGCCTAGTCAAAAGTGCAATTAAGTTATATTGTGACTTTGTACGGTCACACTATATTGCGTAAGCAGTAGCAAGAAAGTAAAAAGGTGCCAATCTATAATGAATGGTGGATTTAAATTATTTAAGTTACATCAAGTTTCACGTTAACTTGCACAATATTGCAGTTGCCAACTAGATGCAAATCTCTAAGAAACTTGTGCAGTACCACTTCCCTTTACTTGTAATGGATGTCAACAGACGATACAGATCTACGAATAGAACGAAACTTGTCTTAAGACTTGTCTAAAACTTGTCTAAAGCTTAAAAGATCGTCATTACAAATTGCGTTGGCCACATCTAATAGTTATGTGTGCGAATTTGCTTGGATTAAACTGAGACGCAGCACATCGTCTTCTGATATCTCTTTAAAATTAAAATCCAATTTTGTTGCTTACATGGTCAATAATATGATTCGCAATATTGGTTCTATTAATTCCAATGATATTGAGCATCATTTGTTTCCATAGAAAAAATCTTTGTACGTTTTTAGCTTTGGAAACGGTCGTACAACTTATACGAACCTCTTCTCTTCATTCTTTGAACTCAAAACAGAACCCTCCGAGTATAGAGTTGATGTTAGTCCTTTAAATAATGTCGCACACGCGACATTCTCTTCGGGTTGTTGACATTTCACGGAGAGGAAGAAGGGGTTATGAAACTTCATGTGAATGCTGCAAAAGTTGAAGCAATCGTCAAGTATCTTCGTAAAGACACATTTATTACAACGAACCGTAATAATCATCCACCGCATTAAGCGCCTTTGTCACTGTTCAAAGTAATCTGACCATGCGTCCAATCGCAAGAAGATACTGAATCAACAGCATTTTCCAGCGCTCTTCTGTTGCTTATTCTATTTCAGTTCTGTTCTGCCTCGGAAGGTCTGAAAGAGTCGGGTTACATAAAACAGAGATTTATTTCATATAGATACAACTTTACAGCAAGTGGTGCCACAATATCACCAACTTTCTCGCATTACTTAAAATTTTAGGTTTTTAGAAAAAATTCAGAGGGTTGAATACCAATCGAACTTCTACTATTTTTATAAGCATTTTTCACACTACCAGATTAAACAAACATATAAAGCCGATTTTGAAAAAGTCTCATATTTAAAATTGCCTTTATTTCACAGAAAACTACGTGAAAACAACTTAAATAAAAAAATTTACATGATTTCATTTTAAGATAAAATTAATTTTGAAAACATATTTTATTCAGAAGAATCTCTCTTCAATAGAGTAGTTGTAGGAAGATGCAACAAATTTAATCTTTTCAATTTTTGAAAATATTCTGAGAGTTCATTGAAAATGAGATCAGTTCCTTTTTTTAAGCAAGCTTTGCTCTAACCGACGAAGAAAATTAAAGAAATATTTAGAGCCATTTTTGAGAAAAAAATTAAAGATCCTTGAGGCTTCATGTAAAGTAACCTCACAATTAAAATATATTTTGCAAATTCAAGTGGCCACAATACTTTGCGACCGATCTATCTGGAAATATTAATTTTGGTAAAAATCTTGTCTACAGTTTAGCTGCTAGCGTTTTTCACGTACGGACGGGCCGACAGAGAGACTTTTATCGTAAATTAATTTTTCGGTATCATGGCCACAAAACGTGGACTCTGACAACACGTGTAAGAGGAAGTAATTTACTTCATTCAGGATCAAGAATTATCCCCCTTTTCTGTATTATTCACTTTTCCGCCGGTAATATGATTTTTTCTCAATAAAAATTTATTTAATTTGCTGTAGCATTCAACAACTTTTTCTACGCAATGTAGTATGTAGTATGCGAAAAATGAAAACGGGTTGGTACAGAGAATGTTTATGAAAGGAATCTTGTGGAAGGGCCATCTGACAACGCTAACCGGTGCCATGTCCTAGAGTGCAAAGCGCTGGCATCCTAGTACACAAATACCGAGAAAGTCCCAGGGATGTCCCGCAACATTTTACCCGTGTTTAGAACTGTCGCGATACAAAAGTTGCATGTCGCAGGTCTCCCAAACGATTGATTGATTGATTGATTTTTTCGTGTTTCCGGGCGCGTCATCTACTTTGGTCATTAGTCCCGTTAGTGTAGTGCATGTTTTTTCCCGGGAGATAGCGGTGATATTCCCCCGCTGGATGGTGAGATCCGGCGCCGACCTACCGTCGGCTCGTTAGGGGTTTCCCCCTAACCAGGACTCTCCCACCAGCGGGGCACCGCCCCAGCCGGGACAAGCTCTAAGCTCCCGACCGATCTCCCGGAATATGTGGTAGTGTAGTGCATGTTAGTGTAAGTGTGTGTGTAAGGGCAGAGGATAGGACAAAGAAGGGCAAGGACAGATCGCGCGCGGTCCTAGGCCCGTTTGGTACAGTACTGCTCCGGCATTCGCCTGGTGTTGATCGGAGAAACCACTCTCCCAATCGAAACGGGATATATGATACAAATGTAGCTCAACATGATGTAGTGTGGATATGAATCGAGGCGTAATCCCTGGACGCCGATTTCAGATTGCATATCTGCTGCAGATAGCCGCCACATAGTGTTTTTTACACATCCTCTTGTCTTTGAAATATTAAGTCTACCCAATATAAAAATAGAAATATAGAGGGAAGCAATAGAGTTTGTAGCTAAAAATACACAATGTTCAACCTCGAGATACAGAAAAGGATCGACAACATTAAATCACAATTTATGCTAGAGTACAAAAAACATACGGAATCCAAAAAAAGTAGCACTTCTCCCCCTCAAAGTCAAACTGTCTTGGTCAACATTCTTAATTGTTTTTACTGCAAGGTATAGAATCGAGACGAAGTACTTGTAGAAGTACTGACTGCAATGAAGGCGAGTAAATCAGGCAATTAATAAAGTGGTCTTACATTTTACTTCCTTCAAACAATTAGATTTATGTTTTTTTACACATTGACATTTACTAACAATAGGGAATGGCCTAAAAATTTAAATACACATATAATAAAAAAGTTTGTGTTCCTATGCAAATTTAATGTAAATATTATGACGACGCTTTAATAGATTGTTTTCCTAAGAAACCGATCCTTCTAGAATAAGGATATCGTAGGTAAATAAAAATTGTATTATATATTACCTTTACAAATTATTTTAGAGAAGCAATTAGGGCCTCACAGACTTCTATAACGATTCGTGAAATAGGTTGTTTTGATATTCGAAAGATGTAAGGTAAGTAAGGTTCGAAAGATGTAAAAGCTGGTAAAAGATTCACCACTGGCAAGGAACCGAAGAGTGACAGCTGGCCTGATAGATAGTTTATTTATTTTTTTATTTATTTATTTTATTTTACGTCAAAAAACAGTTAAAACTGCGTATGACGTGCCATGGGGAAAAGTGAATCGTGTGCACATTTTCAAAATTCTGTGATCCCTACACTAAGTCATATACTACTTGAATTTTGAATTTTAAAAAACTCCATAGTGAAATGGTATCTCAAGATACACTTTTGTTTCTTTGAAATCTTTCCTCCGACCATTTGCAAACGGATTTCAAAATCGGTTGTGTCCATCCGTAAAAAAATACGGAATGCCTTGCCGTCTAATTTCATACTATTTAGAAGATTCATGCCGATGGTCATGTCTCCGGAAAATAGGTTTCTCCTCCAGTACGGCTTTTTTTTCTTTGTAATAACATTAAGTTGTTTAAGCACAAATTAAAAGCATATAAAGCAATTTATTGCGACATCTCAACGATTTCTATAGTGCATCTGGCTCTGTGGGTGTGGACGCGGTACACTGTATCACAACAATCTAGAGACAATGTCTCGCAATTGTCCCCATACAAAGTCCCAGGACCTTGTTGCTAGGTGTGTAGAAGGTCCAATCAGGAGACGAAGTCTGTGGTATCGTTGCGGTGGAGCTTTGAAGCAGGTGAAAAGAAAAAAAGACACACACAGGGACGATACAAAAAATCAAACGGTTCCCGATTGATTGATTGATTGATTTTTTCGTGTTTCCGGGCGCGTCAACTGCTTTGGTCATTAGTCCCGTTAGTGTAGTGCATGTTTTTTTTCGCGGGAGCTGGCGGTGATCTTCCCTGCTGGATGGCGAGATCCGGCGCCGACCTACCGTCGGCTATTGGGGTTTCCCCCTAACCAGGACTCTCCCACCAGCAGGGCACCGCTCCAGCCAGGACAAGCTCTAAGCTCCCGACCGGTCTCCCGGAATATGTGGTAGTGTAGTGCATGTTAGTGTAAGTGTGTGTGCAAGGGGAGAGGATAGGACAAGGAAGAGGAAGGACAGATCGCGCGCGGTCCGTGGCCCGTTTGGTAGGGTACTGCTCCGGCATTCACCTGGTGTTGATCGGAGAAACCACGGAAAACTACCGATCAGAGCAGCCGGCCGCTAGAATTCTCCTCCAGACGGCGACTGAATTCGACCTAGCTGAAAAGCTAGTGTCGAGAATCCTGTCGCCGACAGGACTCGAACGTAGGACCTCCCGGTCAGAGGCGCTGCAGTGACATCAGTTGATGCCCTGAGCTACCGCTCCCGGTCACTACTTCCCGAAATCTTAAAGAGTCATCCGGACTGGATTAGCGAGAATGTTCTCGAAAGGGTGAATCAACAACTGCTTCTCATGCAAGTATTCACGTCCTCCGAGGGCCGAGACGGCTGGGTCCTGGAGAATGACTCGGTGGCCACCCGTGCGTGTGGCTCCGAGACGATGGTAATATTCCTTCCTCCATATAACCTTACAGGAACACTCAAAAGCTCACAATTGCTCATGTTGATCGCTAGAAGTGAAACTACGAAATTATTCTGGCCTGCCGAGCCAAATGAGCACTTGAAAAATGCAACATGTCTTATAGAAAAATCAATCGGTTTCAGGAAGAAAATGGCCGAAAATGGAAATGATATTTTAATTAGAAAATTTCTTTCTTTCTCAATAGGCAGTGGAACGAAATCCCAATTTAGTAGTGTTTAGAATTCATAAAATGCAATTATTCAACCGTACTCGGTGACTCTCTATCCTAATCAAAATGTAAGAATAGATCTCCAGAAGCTCACCTGGTGGTTGGTAAATTGTAAATGCATTGGCCATGTTAACACCCCTTAATACCAAAGAAAATTAGTACACCTGTAAATATCCTGTAGTTTCGATGTCACCACGTTTTTCATGTTAGCATTTTTTAAAAATATTACCAGAATGTTCAGATCTTCTAAAGCTTTCCAGTTGGAATCTCATCACCATTGTCTTGAGCTTTCTTTTTTTCTGACAGATAAAATATCTACAGCCCAACACAAATGTTTCGTTTTCTATCTCTAAAAAGCAATATTTGCATTGCAAATAAATTGTATTAAATATTCAAAACAAACTTATTGCAAGCCTTTGTTCTCTACTCGGTGAATAATTTTGTCCCATTTGCATAGTTCATCCCGCGGGGGAGGTAAAATATTTCAAAGGTTATGCATACTTTTGGGAGAAAAAACTACTCCGCGGGAATGTGCGCAGATAAATATCTTTCTCTTCGTTGAAGTTGCCTTAAGCTTAATTTCGGTGTTGCCGTTGACGCCTCCCTGTTGTTTTCTGACAGAGCTCGGGCGCACCCTTCTAATAAACGTCGTGCCGCTTGTGACGTGCGGTGGTTGCGGGAGGCAAACAACCCAGCCATCACTTCCCGCTTTTGATCACCCACCTCTGCCCTCACCCTCACCGCGGCCGTCACCGCGGCTGCCCCGACAGCGAAAGCGAGCAATCGATGGTGCAGTCATGGGATGGTAGTAACCACCAGCGACACTTGGCGGCACGGGCAGTGCAATGAAATTTCCGCTTAAAGTAGTTGACTCCCTCGCCTCAAGCTGTCACGTGTGAAATGATGAACGTGAAACGTTTTACAGGTGTAATTCACGTGTGATACGATTAGGCGAATTAGGCGACTTTAAAAAACTGCATTATTTCTTATATCTTCTTACTTCATTATCTTTCTTGCATTATTTCTATTTTTTTTCAGTTTTCAAGAATTCTGAAATTTCAGTGGAAATAAGACCTGCGCCATTTTTAAGCTTAGTTTTATTCATGAAAAATGACAAACAAAAAATATTGAAAAGATTTTTGAGAGTTTGACATAAATTGCATTAACTTGAAGCAGAAATTATGCTATATGCTTTTTAATTGTGCCAAGCCGTTTTTAAAAATCGAACTTTTAAGAGCAGATCTTATTTTTTCAAATCTATCTCATTGATTGATTGATTTTTTCGTGTTTTCGGGCGCGTCATCTGCTTTGGTCATTAGTCCCGTTAGTGTAGTGCATGTTTTTTTTTCTCGGGAGATGGAGGTGATCTTCACCCGCTGATCTGTGTACGTGAAAATCATAACATTAATAATAGTAATAATAATAATTTGCAGATCCAGGTAGCCGAGATCGCCAAGGCAGTTGTGCCGTAGATCGTGGGTTGGAATCTCGCCTCGAGCAATTTTGAGTATGTTTGTGTCTGTCTGTACGTATGTTTGTCCATTCACTCATCATCATCATCTCATACTTCATCCCCCCAGAGCTTATAACCCTGGGGTGTGGTCCTAGGAAGGCCAATTCGCGATTCAAAAAATGTAATACTTTTCGCACGTGAACGATATTTGGTTTTAGATTGTAGTCACGTTATTATTCCGATTAACATAACATTACACGAAACCAAAGGTACTGGAGTCAGTGTAGTTGACTTTCGAAGGACCTTTCTTTGTTGGCGGTTGAGGTCACGAGAACAGTTTCCATTATATTTCTCATCTCATTTCTCATGAAAACACCTGTATAATACCTTTAAATAGAGTTTTTTTATCGGTATAGACGTCGGATAAAGGTAAAACACCTCTACAAATACCAGAATTTGACGTCGCATACCGGTACATTTAAAGGTATTTCGAATAAAGGTATAATAGAGGTAAAGATATTTCTATACCGGTGTAAATACTTCCCCGCTGTATTTTCGGTTTTCGGTCCCTGATGATTCCACATTAAACATTTTAAAGTTAAAATCCAAGTTTGTAACAACATTTTTGTGGGTTGAGAACTAGTAGAATATGATGGTAGTTATCCAGATCTCATTTTGGGCGCACATTCAATTTAAGCTTCAGCGCATCATCATAGATGCACGTTTTCTTCTTCCAGGCGTCCATTCCCATAATGACTGACTAAAAGACTGAATTGCCTCCTTCAGCTCTCTTCGCCACTGCATTGCGCTTCTCTCCCAGGACGTCGCATCACACAGTGGGATATTTGGGTCGAATATTTGGCCAAAATTCCTTTTTTTTAAAAATGAACTCGTTCTTCAAGATCTAAATAAACGAAAACATGTAGTCTATGTTACAATCCATTTTGGCTAATTTGAAACAAAATACCTCAATTATAAGCATGTAATTATGTTATAGATAATGTAATTATTATTTTATCTTCTTTTTAATCTATTAAAATTATATTTATGAGGCTTCGAATAAATATTTTCAGGTGAAATACACGTTAATGGTGGCAAAAGTTATAAATATTGTATAGAATTTCCAATATTTTTATTTGCACAAAGAAAACTGCAGAGAACAATACCAAAGAAAACTTTTTCTTTTCGAAAAGAAATGTGGAAAAACTTGTCACATTTCTATATCTAATTTCCATTGCACGCAGAGATTGAAAGAAGACAATGAACACTGTCGGAATATGAGAGGTGTCTACAGTTTTGTTACATATTGAAAGAAAATAAAAAAACACACAACAATGAAACAGTTTTGATTTTTACTGCAAAATGTCAAAATTTTACTATGTTATTCCGCTTTTTCTTGTACTGCGCGTATCGAATGAATTCTCATACTGAGTGCGTCTCTGCTTACGATAAAGCCGACGTCGCGAAAGACTGAAGTTTCAAGGAAAAGGCCACCTGCCTCTGAATATTTTCTAATCTCGAGTTGCGTAACAGAATAGCAATTTTGTTATTATTATTATTATTATTATTATTATTATTATTATTATTATTATTATTATTATTATTATTATTATCCTACAACATACCGTAAAGGGCAAAGGCCACCTGCTTTAGCAGGGTTACAGCAGGTTGATATTTGGAGAATTACTGAAGTAAAATCATCCAGACAACATATAAGCGAAACGAACTAGTAGCGAAACTGTGCAATAAAAGAATCTATAAGACAACAAATATATTATTGGTATGATGATTTTGATAAAATTATATTATTGGTATGTAAAAAGTATGTGCATACTCTGTTTCACGATATTGCAGTATTCGTGAACACAGTTTTTGTGAAAATATTTCATATTACTTAATTATTCAAGAGTATTTCAAATGTAGATTTTTATCTGCGTGCGTGCCAAATTTTCAAAAATATTTTAGTTTTAGCAACATTTTTGGCGTTGCAGACCAGTAGTACTACTGATCTTTGAAAGGATACAACTCTTTTCAGACCGAATTTCAAAATTGCTTCAAAATGAGTTAAATATCGATGAAGTGAATTGTTGGGTTTGTGTAAGAAATAATGATACTGCTAATGTAAAGAAGAAATTTTGTCCATAAAAAACCGAAACGTTGGTCGTAGAACTGTAATATTATATTTTTTTTCGCAAACCTGAAGATTCGCTTCATTATTTAACTAGAGGACAAGAAGTTACTACTATCAACAGAAGAAAATATCGTGTTTCTACGTGGTTTATAACGACAAAATCAACATAACAGTCATAATTTCTCCTCAAAGGAAACACATTTTTGATAGCGAAAAGCCGAAAACTGAATGTGAAAAGTTGAAATGTATCAATGACGATCGTTGAATTTCAGGTACTACTAAGAAAAAAAGGAAAAACCAATAACATTTGTTCACGCATTACATAATAACCTCATTATTCATTTATTTGTCATATCTCAAGCGCCAAAGCATTGAGAACACTACTTTTGGCCAGGTCTTTGTGCTAAAAACTCTACTGTGTGGACCTTCGAGCGATTTTCATCTTGCCTAAGAGGGTAATTTCCGACCAACTAATTACACCGTCCTCGGACAAAGGGGTCTGCAACTCCTAAAGGGTGTGCTAGAGTGATAGTGAGACGGATGATTCAGGAAAGGAAATTAAGTATCCCATATCTATGAAGGTCCTTTATATTTACTCTCTCTAGTATTTTTCCTATCTCACTTATTATTTGCGCAAGGCCCGAGAGAATAAGAAACCAACAGACATTTCCAGAGAGAGAGAGAGAGAGAGAGAGAGAGAGAGAGAGAAAGAAAGAAAGAGAGGGGGAGAGAAAAACGAGGTCGTGCTTCTTAAATTAGGTTAGTAGATGCTCTTAATCGTAAAAATAAGTTTTGGTGAGATAAAATTTAGTTTTATTAAACAAATGTGATAAACCAATTAAATAACATTTTCCTAATACACTGAGTTGGCTGAAAACGTGAAATGCAATGAAACAAATTTCTAGTGAATGTGTAATTGTTAAAAATTGTAATAACACTTGCGTGTATATCATTTAATAAGCAAGAAATACATGTTTATGAATCTCAACTAATAATATGTCGACAGTATTATATATATATATATATATATATATATATATATATATATATATATATATGATATTAAGAAACTAGTAGTAACATGTATATTCATGATGCTCAGTCTACATTTTTTGTTGTGTTAAAGCGAAAGGGAATGCAATTTAAAGGGATGGAGCAGAGTGAACTCAGCGCTTTTTCGATTCCACTTTTCACTGGCAGAGAGCGCATTCCCAGTTGAGGTAATCGTCCGTACTACCGGTTGATTTTCACGGCTAAAAGTCGTATCGACTGTCGTGATCGCAGTCAGAAGACTTCCAATCTACGCCAAGAAGTTTGTAGCGTTGGAACAGTGGGAAGGCCTTTACGACAGAGATGCAACGTGCATCCACATCCCTGTATTTGATCACGCTGGTGAGTACAAATGCTGCAAAACAGTGTTATGAGCTCTATTTCATACATGAAATTAACACAAATCGCATTTAACAAAGCATGTACTATTTCCGAGTTAAGGCGGGAAATCTCAAAGAAATTTCCTTAGCACTTTCTGACCGATTATTATAACTATTTCTCTCTACTGGCCAATTTTATGTTGCGTTACATCAGTCACAGGAGGTAGTGTAGCAGGCGGCCGTGATGGAGCTAATTACGTATTAAAATAAGTTGAATGAAAACGTTAATTTAATTAATAGTTGATGCATTCTTAAACTCTATTGAACATCATTTCAATCGTGTAATAGTCTGATTAATTGTTCTTGATGACTAGAAATTTCCAGATATATTATCTCATAGAATATTGAATCTGAAATTTATCAGAAATTTCCAATAAAACAGTGACGTTATCTATGAAAATGTCCTTAACAATAATATTTCCAATTTTGTTACATGACCTTGGTAATTAACGTAAATGGCACCACGACACTACCCTCTATTTGTGATGTTACTAATTCGTATCAGTTTATAATTATTATAACATGTTAAGAATCATAAATTTTAAAACCCAAAGAACTACGAACTATTTACTACTCTTTCTAACGTCATATTCACATGAAGTAAGTTTACTCTTGGGATGTTAAATGTCACAAAAATATCGTAAGATGTACTGGAAGGTAATTTTACCATTTCGAATATACAAAAATAGTTATCCTTTAATCGTAATTAAATTTCTTTAAAAGGTGTGCTCTTTTGTGAACATTAAGTGAAAATAATCGTTTGTGAAAGTTGCTCAGGATTCGTAAAAAGATGTCTCTCTCTCTTTGACCTAATCTCGTTCATGATTTAGCGTTACATCAAACCACAATCTTCATGTGCAAAACAAATGAACGTATACATTATATGTATTGGATGGTGTAGATGTCATTCTTTCTTTATCTACAACATCAAGATAAATTTAATTCAATTTTCTATATAGAAAGTCCAGAAAAATATTAACATGGAGTCATTTTTTGTACTCCAGAGCTAATCAAACGACTTTAATGTAATTTTAATTGCCTGTATTTTCGTTGAACAATTTAAGTAGATATGTATTATGAATGTGTTCGAGTGTTCTTCAGAGGAGGGAGGCAGGGCGTCGCGGAAGTGTGCACGCTAGTCCATGACTCACATATGTACATGAATGCATGATTATTGTTGGGCAAATCAAAGCATTAGTGTGTGTGTATGTGTGTGGCGGATGTTGTATATAGGATGTGTTTTGTAGAGGGTTGCGTGCTTTTTGCTGATGCCAGGATCTTTCTAATTGTGTCCTGGGACTATGAATTACTTTTGTCTTCAAAATATGTATGTTGAACTTCCACTATCTCATTACGTAGTACATTGTAAGATTCTTATGACATTAACGTGAGCGTTATAATTTATTCGTTTTTATGGCCCATTCAATAGTACGCAAAATCGTTTCGGCGACATTTCAAGGTTATTTTTTATTTATTTGGTCAAAAAACAGTAAAAACTGTATATAACGTATGGGAGAGAAGAATATTTGAGCACGTTTTCTTAAGTAACAGAATCCTATTTCAGCGTTTTAACTATAAATAGTTATAAGTTAAAACAACAACAACAACAACAACAATAATAATAATAATAATAATAATAATAATAATAATAATAATAATAATAATAATAACAATAAAATTTAGAAAAGTGGGAGATTATCAACATTTGAAATACTAGACATTTTCGTTCCCGAGTTGTGGAAAAACTATTAGCAACGATAAACGAACTGCAGATTCGATATTTCTGCCTTGCTAAGATTATAGTAACTCACCCTTCGCTCTACTACAAGCAAAAGAAGACCTCAACGCAACGTGCGCATTGTGAAGCTACATTTATGACCAGAAGCAAAACAAGGGACCATCTCAGCATTTGTCCAATGGATCAGGGAAACTGGACAAAACCAGATCGAAATGGGGGTCTTTGACCCGGAAGCTGAAGTACATTACTTGTTACAGACAATATGTCTTATTTAAAAAATATACAAAACAAATGTAAACTAATCCATTATATATCATTCTTTTGTTAAAATATACGTTATTTTGATGATCACTATAGTCTCTAATTGTATAGAAACAGTTATGCAGCAGAAAATATTTTAATTTTATCTTAAATGTGTGTACCGACTTTTATTATTTAATGTCATCTGGCAATGCGTTGTAAAACTACGTACATGTATTGTAGGTGGATTTCTTGTAGTGAGCTGTTAATACTGATACTTGATGAACGTGATTTCTACGACGTGTAGTGTAATTATAAATATCAGTATTGCATGAAAATATGTTCCCACCGTTAACTAAGTCAGTTTTGACAAATATTATAGATTCGTAGATAAATAGGCCAATGGTAGGATTCCAATGAAAAGAGGCTTGCAGGGATCACGTGGATAACATTTTTCCTTATTATTACAATAAATTTCTTGTGCAGTCGAAAGGTCTGGGTACTAAAGAAAGAGCTTTCCCAGAATATTATGCCATATCTTAGGCGGGAATGTACTACATTTGCAAAATACACGCTACGAGCTGCGTGAAGACTGACGGAATTGTAAAAATTCTGAATGCGTAAAATAATGAACTTAATTTAGCGTTCTATTCTGATATAAATACATTCTATTTGAGGTTTGACTAAATTGAGAGACCTAGAAATTTGGTTGCTTTAACATCAGCTAATTGCATATTATTCATTTTCTATGGAGCAGACGATATCCGATTTGAAATGTAAAAATGCATTGAAACCGTTTTTCGTTTTTCGTTCGTGTCATCGGCAAACATAATTGTTCTTCCATTTTTAATAGATGAGGGCATATTGTTTACGTACAACAGAAAGAAGATTAGACCTAGTATTGCTCCTTGAGCGACCCTGTGCTCAATTGACAAAGAATTAGAAAGTTAAGTAAAAAATGTCCTTTTGTGCCAGGGCGGTATTTCTACTCTTTGAGTTCGATGTTTAAAATACGAGATAATCCCATCTAAGGCAATACCACGAATTCCATATGAAGGTAACTTTTGAGAGCAAGATGTTATGCTCAGTAATGTCAAATGCTTTTATAAGATTTAAAAATATTCTAAAGAATGCTTTATTTTGGTCCATTTATGAAGCAACATCTTAAAGGAAAGAAAAGAAAAAAAGAAAAGAAAAGAAATGTAATCGGGATATTGCCACAAGCTAACCACCTCTTTTATTTCACACAATAGCGCAATATTGGACAAATAAATTAAATTAGTTGAACCAATGCAGATATACAAATATTTCAAAAAATTTTGTTGTATTTTTAATATATTACGTTCATGTTCATCAGTGATGAAACTTCTGAAAATCTGTGCCTCCTGGAATGACTTTGTATGTAAGACATTGAAGTTATTGTAATAAAATTATTTCAAAATGTTTTGTTTATATAATGAAGTACCTATTTAGCAACAAAGATGAATTCACAATTTCTATTACTCCAAAATGTTAAACACTTCTTCATTCAATGTTTGGGATGAATGTTCATCATTACTTTTACAGCAAAACTTCTTGAACTGTTTCAATAACTTTCCCTGTTTCTTTTCTTTCAGTACTCCTGGTTCTGGTTGAATTGCGTATTTTCTCATCTATTATTACATCTCGTTTCTCATGCATGATTTCATCAAAACGTTTCATAATGCTTTACCAATTGCAATTTATTTTCACAGAATAATGCAGTGTACACATTTACACAATAATCTTATTAGAGTAATGAATGAAAAACATATACCCGCTGAAAGTACTACATTAACGGGAATTTTTATTTTTTTGATCGAGATCTGAGATATTTTCTGACCATTGAACCTTTAGCATACGAGTGAAATGATCCCATCAAAAATTTTCAGACAGTAATTCTGGGTGGAACGCCCCGTTCAGAAATATTTTTTCGTGGCGTATGCGCAGGCAAAATCTCTTCTTCGGAAGGGAAATATGACGATATTTTCGCCTCGTACGTAAACGAATAGCACCCTTCCCCTGCGACATCGTCCTTTCTACCCCTTGGGATTTTACACAAATCACAGACAACTGTGGTTCTAACTGCTAGCGATTGGTCAACGCGTCCCTCCCCCTGGCCGCGGAGTGTTCACGTTCGTCGGCGCGGTTGGGAGATTACCGGTTACCGGTGAATTTTTGCCACAGTAAGGGTAAATCATAAACGAGATTACAGGCTGATTCAAGTAACTTTAGCACTTCTTGCAGTTTTTGAACGGTAGAAGTTTTTGCAATGAATTTTTAAATAGAAATGCATGAAAGAATGGGGCTAATTAATACTAGTATTCACTTCTATTTTACTATTTGTATTTTTCGAGATATTTAGGAACCTTTTTTCAAATGAAACTACACATATTTTTTAGTCTATCATGACGTAAAAAGACGAATCCAATGATATACATATGGTCACACGCATTTTTTGAGTAAATGTAAGTTTTGCGACTCGTATTTAAATGATATTATTAACGCTCCGAGCACATGCTAGCAAGGAGAGCGCTGCGCGACCTTGGTTGGTGGACTGTTACATTTAAAATATACGTGAAACACGAGTCACAAAAAATCGAAATTACTCAAAAAACGCTTATCTAACATATGACAATTTGTATATCATTGAATTGGTTTTTTACCTCGTTATGATAGACTAAAAATATGTATAGTTCCATTTGAAAAACGCAAAGTTACCTCAACATCTCTTAAAATCCAAGTGATAAAATCGGAACGAATTGCGCATTAATTATCCCCAACCCCTCATGCACTTTCGTGAAAACTGCATTCAACCGTTCAATAATTACAGGAGGTGCTAAAGATACGTGATTCATTCTACATAATCATAGAATTTAGGAATTTAGATGTCAGCTGTTTCACTAGTTCTCGCGAAAAAAGTGATTTTGTGGTGAAAATATATTCAACACTGTTAAAAGAAGACTGCTACAATGTATTACCTATGTGATTAACTGTTTTTACTGCATACAAAAGGGCAGGTGATATATAACTATACCAAGGATATTCATAAATATTTTGTGCCATTGACTTGTGTCGATCCAGCTGTTTTATTACATGAAACAGTGCAATATTTCACAAATACATTAAATCACTTGAATCCTTGCGAATACGCCGCATTTTGTAATACGCTACCGCATTTTGTTGCTACGCTAGAATAAAGCTAATGAAAATAGCTTTATAGTAGTACTTAACTTCGTACGTTTGTAATAATCCGTGATAGAAATGTGAGAAAATATAATAAAACGTCCAAAAATCTCTGGGTTTGTAGCTAACGGAATACGAAACAGCTCGTATGTCGTCAGAGACCCTGATTTTAAGGGGGTGCATGAATGCTATTTGAAAAACAGTATTCATGTACCCCTTTTTTATATTTTTTCTCCTTCAGTTCAATTCACAAGAAGTTTATTTTCACACTGATGACAAAATCTTTAAGCAGTACTCTGTTTTACTTGCTTTTTTTACTACAACTCCTGAAAGTTCCATTGCAATCTGGTAAGAATTGTTCTGCTAGGAGCGTTTTAAATACAAAGTAGAGTAATAAAACTGAAATCTCATAAAAGACTCTTTAAATACGTCAGGATACATACATACATCCTGGTCACGTATAATTATTACAGACAACATTGCGAGTATTTTAGAAACATATGTTGCCGCGTAGCGTATGTTGCTGCCTGCATGCGCGTCTGAATATTTTCTTGTAATATAATCTGTTCGATGGGAAAAGGGAGGTAATTCTTTATCCAGCAGCAGTAGGTCCAAGGGGTTTTGTGTCGTTGGCGTCTTATAATTAAACAAAATCCGTTGTCTCTTCTTGTCAAATTATCTAAGTAGGATTATTGTTGAAACACCAAGCACGAACTTAACTACTCCGCTAAATAGAGTCTCCAAACTTTCTTACAGAAAATTATGTTAGTTAATACATATAAAAAATTATTTTAAGTGTTTTAACAATGATATAGAAAGATAAGAAAGTAATTCAATTCAGATCATAAATTTTAAATAAATTCGTGTTTTAAAATTATTGCAATTGATTTTTCATTTCCACAACTGTATAAGATCTATAGTAAATTCCACCAAACAATTTAACAACACGTTTAAAACATTCGCCATTTTACGAGCTAATGGCTTCAAACTTCAAAGCTTGAGTTCTTGAAATCGATTTATAAATCTTCAACTTTTCCACTAATAAGAATTAAGGGAATTTAAATCGATTTCAAAAATTTTTTATTAAGCACCCATAGTTGTAAACATTAAACAAGTTGATTGATTCTGTAATTATAAGTCATATTTTGTGGCCTCAAATAGCATTTGAAGTATTTTGGAGTTTTTTAAAATTTTATTGGGCCCATAAGTGGTAATTCTTAGGGCTTTTCAGTATAATCTGGCCCTGCCTTTTTTAGGACGCTTCATAACATTTTGGTCATGTAGAGACCACCATGATTACTTTAACTGTAGGAGGAACTGCAGTAATAACACGTAAGGACAACACAAGCACACATAAGCATCCATGCCCTAGGCGGGATTCGAACCCGCGACCCTTCGAGCCGAGGCAACTGTGGCCCTTCAGTCTTATGGCCTATCCAGGTCGGCTATCCTGACTTTTTTGGAATTTAAGGTCACATCAACATCTAGGTCATTAGCATCCACTATTGGCGTTAACGGTGTGGTACTATGAAGATGAAACGAAATGGTGATGATGAAGAGTGAAAGGACGAACACAAATTCAGCCATGCGTGAGGCGGGACTCGAACCCGCGACCCTTCGGTCCGAGATCACTCCAACACAAGTGCCTTAGCGATCTCGGCCACCAGACCGGCTCCAGCCTATTTTGTTGATAGGAGACGGAGGAAGAGACGTTCACTCCCAGTGCAGCCTCCGTGGCGGACGGGGCCGCAGCGGTGGCGCTGAGGCCTTGTCGCTCGAGCGGCTGACGGATGAAGCGTGTCGGCGGGCGGCCCCCCTCCCCCCAGGAAGCGCCAATTATTCAGCGCGCTGCGCCGACCGCCCCTCCCCTTTTGTCCCCCCTCTTCGTCCCACCCCGCCCACCACAGCGGGCTTTGCCCTTGCACTTGCCCTTGGCCGGAGCACTCACAGCGCAGGGGCAAGGTCCGTAGCGTAAGGCGGAGACGTGGCGAATCGAAAACGAAAAAGAAGAAGGAAACGCAAAAAGAAAAATAAAGTAAACGGAGTAATTTTGGAAGGAGAGCAAAACAGCACGTTACATTAGAACGATGGACTCAGTCATTTTGACACTTTTTCGGTTTCAGTTTCTCTTTGCGCCTTTGTTTATCGATTTATTTTGCCAATATCTGGGAACATTACATAATTTTAGTATTTTTTACAATACTGAGTTGTTTTTTTAGCCAGTCTTAGTTTCCAGGAAATTCCTTTATTTTCTTCTTTATCCTTCAACGACAGGTTAGCATTCATTTGACAGATCATATCAAATGCATTTGTGACGATACATTTTGTTCTATTTTTTTATCGCCTTCTGTTACTATTGATGTTTCAGTCAAGTTAGTAGAGCCATATTTCAATAATACTAGATACATTTACTAAAGTATTGCTTGTTTGATGAATGGATGATTCATTTCCAAATTCATTACAAATGACTAATGATGTTAGTGATAACGCATGATGTAATAAAAGATAATTCTGATATATCAGAATAGTAGTGATACGAAAAAAATAGTTGCATGTTTGAAATTCAATATCTAAAAAATAAATATAATTTGAGTAAAAACCAAAAATGTACTCTTAAGACGCGCATTACCACTCATATTACTCAAAATAAATATATCAATATATTTTTGAAGCAGAATTTGTTACTGATTCCCGTTTTTGAAGGCGGATCAGCTTTGTCGATTTCTAGAGTCAAACCACTTAAGTCAGCCTCAGTGGTTTGGAGGCTTTCAGTAGCACTCAAATGAAGCGAGCTGAAGGCTGTGGGCGCGAGTCCTAGGTTTCAGCTTCGATGAAAGTGTGGCGTGGTTGGTGCTCTCACAGCAACATCTCAAGTTCAAAAATAAATTAACTGTCAATGTAGTTCATTTCTCATCCTACCATATTTCTTACAGTGAAAGACAAAGATTAATTACCACTAACATCACCAGTTCAGAAAAGGGGAAGATTCAAAACCTCATGTTTCCTTCCTTGCTGGAACTCGAAAATAAATCGTTATCATCAATATAATTATTTTTATCATTATCATGATGATGATGATGATCATCATCATCATCATCAAAGAACTTAAAAATTATCCAAAAAAGATATTTATGAATACGAATGTTATGAATTGTTTTATTCATATTGTTGAAAGACTTTCCAATGATATTTTACCACGGATTTGACGAATACAATGTTTAAAGCCTCCAACAAAGAAACCGAAAGTTTTGGTAGGTCAGGGAAAATTTTCGGCACTAGAGCTAGCAACATTCCGACACAATCCAAGAAAAACTTTATTTCTTCATGAAATTTCTATTCGTAACCTTGATTTGTGTCGTGTCATTCTTTGCTATGTGAACTCTAAAGGCCGACGAGAAGTCGCGGTCTTAATTCAAAGTCCACACCAGCGGTTTCCAACGGAGTCAGTATCGACCCCTTCGGGAATGATATTTTAAAAGGGGTCAGTGATGATTAAGGGGTCGATTGGGGGTCAATAGCCGAATATGAATCGCAATCTAATCAGTATAATCAAAATACTATTGAATAAAAAAATGTTAACAAATTTGATAAATAATTGTTTTCTGATATAAAACAACAAATTAATTACAAATTCGCTCCTCCTCTTTCGTATCCATCGTTTATCTTTCGGAGTAATGATGTAGAGAACTCAAGAAATTAAAACGATCCATTCACAATGATTTTCTATCGCGCAACGGAATACTTCCCGCAATACACACTGAAGAAATGTTAGGGCTAGTAGTTAAAAATACTCAGTATTTTGTAACTATTGCACTACAATGAAGATTAAAGCCTCAGTTCCTCAAAAACGAAAGTGTCTTCAATTACTAAGAAACAGAGTATATATATATTGAAACGCGCCGGATGAAACGCGCCGCGTTTCCAGACGAAACGAAAGGCCGCTTCTACGATTTGGATGGCACGTCAGTTGGCGGCTATCGCTCAGCACGAGAAGTGGTCGCGCAACGGACGAGACGTAACGGACGGGGAGGCGAGAACAGTCAGAGCTAGGCAGTGTAAGGGAGCGCACGTGTTGCGCGGGACGCGGCTGAATAGTTAATGCCGAATATGTTATATGTGATATTAGAAACTCGTGAGTGAAATATACAATAGGGAAGACATTAGTAAAGCGTAGGCGATGCATTCGTGAGAGGTTCGACCAGAGTAATTGTAGTAATAGTTAGGCAGTGTAAGGGAGTGCACGTGTTGCGCGGGACATGGCTGGACATTTAATCCCTGATGCGTAAAATGCGATATCAAAGACTCGTGAGTGAACACTACAATAGTGAATATATTAGTAAAGTGTAGGCGACGCATTCGTGAGAGGTTTGACGAGAGTAGTAGAGGCAAGGACTGCATCTAACGTGATCAGTGTATGGAAGCTAATGACTGAGAATGATATTGTGAAAGTTGGCAGGAGAATCGTGTGACTTAATACTAACATGACGCCAGAAGCAGCAGCGTCACTTTTAGCATTGTGAGTGAAGTTTATATTGGAGGTGACTGAACAAGGCAGTTAACGTACTTCGGAGACGAGCAACGCCGAACCGAGGGCGGTTGGAAGCGTGGAGGGGGAGAGGCAGCAACGCCACGGTCGCTCCACGGACACGCCGAAGCGGCAGCCGACCGGCGCCGAGTGGTGCCGAACGTCTGGTGGGCATGAACCGGACTTGGACAGCGCCGCCAAACGACCAGCAGGTGGAATTTGATCATGTTAGAATATCTTGATTATTAGGTAACGGGTAAGACAGTGATTCTAGGTATTGGGTCCAAGTTCAAAAGAGTTACAAGGTTGTTGTATGATTATTGAAATAAAGTTGTGTATGTTAATTATATTTGGAAGTCGTATTAATGTTTACCCTACCCCGGAGCCCATTCGCAAAAAAGATACCCTGACCCCTTCAATAAATTTACTGATGCACTGGACCGAAACACCGGTCCGTCACAATATATATATATATATATATATATATATATATATATATATATATATATATATATATATATATATATATATATATATATAATAAAAATGATAACTTAAAAGATAGACTTTCAATAATTATTGAAATTTTCATTATTTAATGGAATCCAAATGAATTTTCTATAATCAGTAAATATTGAGTTTCAATTATTGCATTTACGAGAATATTGGTGTAATAAATTATTATTTTATGTTATTTATGTGCAATTTTTTGTGATATGATTAAGTATATTGAAAACGTAACCTCTTACAAGGGGTCAACGAAAGAAGAAGTTTGGGTCGGCACTTTAAGAATAATGGATTTCTTAATCTTAAGATTTCTTAATCATTAAATTACTGATCTCTTACACAAGAGCGTATTTCATTTTGCTTGGAGATCGTTCGTGTGTTGTCATTGTAATCTTTGTGGTTCATCATCTTCTATCAGTGGATTTATCTATCATTGTATTTTTTGTAGATAGTTTAAGTAAGCGTCGATTAAGAACATAATCTATGTCGTCAGGGAAGACGTCGAATGACAAACACGTAATAAATCTTGCAACCTTTCTTATTCCAATACGAGGTCACTCGCTGCCCATTCATTTGAGGCAAAGTAGTGTTCGTGAATAAGAATGGTCATTTAAAGGACACTCATTTTTATTGTCCGCTATGAATTCGATCCTCACAGCATCACGAATATGCCTCCGGTGCTGTTCGTGATGGGCGCGCAGGCTACATCTGCGGTACCCCTGAAGGACGATGCATCGCGAGGCGCGGTGGAACAAATAGAGGCTTAGTGAACGGACAAGGCGCCGCGCGACAGTTGGCCATCTATTGCACGTCACCGCCCCATTCGTCCTACGTGACGCCTTCCCGTTTGCGGACATACATGTAGCACGCGGAAGCTTGTCTTCGTCGGAAGCTTCTCCACTGTTTGTGCACGCGGATCTAGTGGACGAAACCGCAAAGGCTGCGGAGTTCTTGGAACCGAGAGAGCGTTACGTGCGCAATGTAGCGTAGACGCGAATGCGAGTTCGGAAGTATTAGATAACCGAACGCTAGCAGAACCCAAATGACAACTAGACATAACTTGAAAAAATGCGTTCTTTATGATGGCTAATACCAAAAAATACTAACTACATAATCTAATAACAAATTTAGTCTTTGATTATTTCGTGTTTTCGGGCGCGTCATCTACTAGGGTCACTAAAGAGAAGTGAATGTTTTTTAAGGGAAGTGGCGGTTTTCTTTGGATGGTAAGATCCGGCGACGACCTGCACGTCGGCTTGCTGTATTTTCCCCATTCAGGTATTTCCACTAGCGGGGCACCGCCCCTGTCGGGACAATCTCTAAGCTCCCAACTTATATCATAACATGAGTTGTAGTGCAATGCATGTAAGTGTAAATGTTTGTAAGCAAGAGGACAAGGAAAGGAATGAAAGATTGCACGCGGTATGCGCCTGATTTGTTAGGGTTCTGCTCTGGAATTCACCTGGTGTTGATCGGACAAACATGACAAAACCACTGATCAAATCAGCTGACTGCTACAGTGCGCCGGAAAAGTCTCTCTGCACCGAGCTGAATCAGGAGCAATCAAAAAGGGCTGAATCAGGAACTCATATTAAAAATTGCATATAATTTTAGTAGCAATTATATGACGGAAAGAAGAGTTGGGGAAACACTTCCAACTGTTATGAAAGTGATGAGTATGTAATTTACGTTTTCATTTGTTGTAAGCTGCAGTTCGTGCTACCAACGTAATTTATGTTGCTAGCACTCCCACCACCCACTGGTGCCACTGCGAGAAAATTTCCTGGCGCACGTTAGAATTCTCCTTCGGTAAGCGGCTGAATTCTACATAGATGTCTCGCTAATGTCGAAAATCCTGCCACTGCTGGGTCTCAAACTCTAGAACTTTACTGTCAGAGACATTGCAATAATGTCAGTTGATGCTCTGAGCCACAGTATATTCATAACTAAGAACTGAATTAGCATAAACGTAGTCTTCAATTCTTTCAGACACAGAATTTCAAGGACCTTGCTCATTTTCAAAATTTACCGCCTGAAAAGTTATATATCTCATTTCCTAGATGGTCACGTAATTATTTTACTACTTTTAGTGAAATAAAGAGCGCGCCGTTGTTGGCGTATTGTTGGTGCAATTTATGATTGACGGAAAATCAGGAAAATAAAATTGTAAGCCGTAAGTAAATTTAATTTTGGATTTGTTTGCCTAAAATCCTTGTAATCATAAGCTTCGTCATGAACATTTTACTAACTGAATAGACTAAAGAAGACAGGTTATGTGTGTACTTGTGTAATTGTTCTCTTAACAGATTTATTAATGGGAGGGGGGTCAACAACGAACCCCACTGTAGTTTTTGCTCCTGTTTATGTAAGGAGTTACTATTTCTTCGATTATAACAGAGGCATTTATTCCATGAAAGCAAGGGAAGCATTGCTTCATTTCCAAAGATATCTTACATTTTAATAACACTGGACTAGTAATTTAGAATCATTTAGTTGTAATTCAAGTCCAAACAGTTTAAATTGGCGCGTGTAATCTTATCTTTACAAAATGAGCACGTAATTATTATTGTTACCAATAGATAGAGATAGGGTTTGCCTGTAAAGCTCTTCGGAAGTACTGAGCTGACTGCATCTAGCGTCTCATAGGGAATGCTGTGATCAGCAGATACGCTGACGCGTGTGGTGAGCGCGCGCGGGCTCATTCAGTCGAGCTCGCCTTTGGAAGCCATCGGCCAGTTGCATACAGGACAAATATTTCAGGGTTTAAATTATTCATTTGCCGTCTTATCCAATGAATAATTAAAAATCTTCCATTTGAAATGTAATTGCTGCGCTAAAAAATTCACCACACGTCACTGCATTATGACTTTTATTATTACGATCTTTCCTAACTTATATGATAATCTCGTCTTTCAACGCTTTTCGGCTGTCTTCAAAACAATTCAAAACCGCCGCCATGCGTAATCTTTGCGAAAACTCCACCATTTTCTTATAGACAGGCCTGCCCATAAACACGTTGCAATCTTAATTTAGTACCTATCGACGTAGTGCGACCCACCCGTCCGACTTGCTCAGAATGGGGGTTTTCTGGGTGGACGCAAACAAAAAAAATTTTTATAAGAAGAATGGCGGGGTTCAGGGTCGTGCAGAACGTTGTGGATTGGATTAAAATTACTTAAAAAACACAAGGAGAATCACTTTTCACACACTCAAATATATTCTATAAAATTTTTGCTGCTATTACAATTACACGAACCAATCAGAAGATAATTTAAATACACACTGATCATAAAATGCTGAAAGGAAAAAAAACACAAAACACACTAGTCACTATATACAAGGTTTCTTACTCTCTCTCTCTCTCTCTGAACATTCAATTTCAGTTACTACTTTCTTCAATCATGAGAAAGGTTTAGAAATGTTTACTTTTTACAAATTAACAAATTCTACTTAAAAATCAAGTCTGACAATTCTGAATTGATCTTGTTCGTAATAAATTACTCTCTCTCTCTTTCAACAAAACAATTCTGAGAATATCTGTAACTGATTACTCCTTCATTTTCTAGTTTTACCAGTTATAACTGTACATTTCCAATTTTCTTTTGAAAGAAAAGATTGATTCTTTACTCGCGTGCTAGGGGTGGAAAGAAATTGTAATTATACTTTTCTTATCGTTAAGTATGACAAATACGTCTCCCCCCTCTTTTCTACGCCAAGACTGCAACCTAAACTTTCCTTCCAATATCTAGAAACTGTTCGCTAGGCACGACCTTACGTTTTCGCTTCTCGGGTGCGACGCGAAGCTCCCAGCGGCGCGGCCTTGAAGTAACCAACCTCGGTCTGAGGACGCCGTCCCCTCCACAGAACTGCTCGCTCTTCCGTCGAAGTCTCGTTGTTCACCAGCACGAGCCCACCGTCTCGTATTCAGTTGAAACTCTTTTCGTATGCTCAGATAGAATTGTATTGGCGACGAATTCTTTTAAATTGAGCACTACAGATTTACAAGAGCCACTATTACGACGATAAACGAAATTAACGAGAGAAAAAAATAAACTGAAAATAAAAGAAACGAATTCATTGGTTAGTTCATGCCTATTCATTACTTCTCTTATCACTTCTCAAATTGCAAAATTAAAATGTTTCACTTCGCCTCTTTCTTTGAGAATACGTTTATATCAATTGTAAGGAGATAATTACCTCTTCTAGTCTTCTTGAAGAGTTTTTCATAGAATGCCTTCCTGTAGTCCGTTGCAGCACAAGTTCCCGTCTTGTGGTCGGCACGTCCGAACTGGTCCGCTGTTGTCTAGAGAAAGAACGACTTTTTCTCCGTCAACTACAGGGCTCGCCCGATCTAACGTGGCGATCTCTATTGATCTCTTTAGGTAATTGTTACCTTCTCATATCATTCCGCGTTGGCGCGCGTTCAAACAGCTGGTCTCTTGTTCAGGACATTAATGTGGCCCGCTTTCCGAGGCTTCGGGGGAAACGGATGGTCACAGTAGGTAATAGTTGTGCGATTGGAGCACCACTGTGAATGCTGAACTGACTTTAAAAAAGGACGTGGCTGTGTCCCCGCGTATTTGCATCCCGCGTCTTGCGTCTTCGCAAGTATCGAAAGTAAACAAAATACCTATGACCATGACAACTGAATTTCTTAACGCGAAGTAGCATAAAATCATTGCAATACATGTGAGATAAGTTCTTAACATTTTCAGTTCTAGGTGCTTGGTAACCGGTTGGGTCCTTGAACCCAGAGTATTTAGATGCATTTTAAGTGACATCAGTAATTGATTTCGTGAAAGAAGTGCATAAACCCTTCCTTTTTTACAAAGATTCACTTTTTGTTAATTGAAAGCACAAAACTTAGTAAAAGTTTCAGTATTTTGTTTTATTATCATAATTGAATATGCCCCTCAGGTTAGCTGACTGGTCAGCGTGCTCACTTTCCAGGATACACTCCGGGGTTCGAATCCCTGCCATGACAGTTTATAGAGTGCGCTTTCCTTTCAATCTCCCTGTATTTGTTGCCGTGGGTCGATGAAATAAGCTCACTTCTTAGGTTGAGAAGACCAGAGTGCGGAGTAGGCGATGTCTGTGTGCTAACCACACGCACCCCTTAACCCATACCCGTAAGATCGGGACGCCGCTGGTAGGCTTTGGCCCCATAAGGAGCTGTTGCGCCATTACAGACAGATTGACTTGAATATATTATGAAAATACAGCATAACAAATCTGTGCAACAACAATATACATCTTTTCAGTTATAAATAACCTTTGTAGGTTATCATTTTAAACATTCTGGCATGCAGAGAGGAATCAGAATTTCCAGATATTTTCTTCAAAAATTCAATAATTTTCGATACACTTTCCATAAAGTCATAATTTCGTGGCTTGTTCAACGGCGTTCTAAATTGAAAACCACACATGCGCCACAGTACAAAACTCCGTGCACCCCTGCAAACTAGTGCAAAAAACAAGTGTCGTATTCTTCCGTTTCGCAGAATAGTTCTCAAATTGGCCAAAAAGGGCAGCACAATAGATCCACATCAGTGGAGTCATCTCCTAAGTGCATAGATATCTTATGTACTCGGGCTCGTGCCGGGAAAGGCGAGGAAACGTGCGCCCGAGCCCGAGAGTTGAGCTTGAGCTTGGGCTTCAATGTAATATATATATATATATATATATATATATAGTAGTGAAAACCGCATCTCAGTATCTGCAACGGTTCAGGAGAAAATTGATGGGAACATCTTAGGTGGGCCACACGGTATATATATATATATATATATATATATATATATATATATATATATATATATATATATATATAATTCTCATTCAGTAATATTGCACTATGCTTTAGGGCTATCCGTTCATTCGCACCCATCATTTGGTATTCTCTATGTGCCGGAATAGGATTGGAGTGTGACTGTTAAAGGTATTTTTTAGACAGTCACTAGTAAAAACGGCTCTTTCAGGGGATTCATAAAGTGTTCAAAGTTATTTTGAGAGCTAGTGCTTAAAGTTATTTTTACCACTAGTACTAAAAGTGGGATGATGCTCAAGTGTTCATACACATTTTTGAATGCAACAAAGAAAACAAAACACTTTCGTCTGACCACTTCAGCTACTACTGCCCTAAATGTATTATAAAGTGATACTTCTATTCTCGAAATAAAATAAAATGTAAGTAAGTAAGGCTATCTAAAAATAGTGTATGACACGAGGTAAAAGGGATTTTGATCATAGGATTGCGACATTTGGTCTCAATCGCAACATTTCCTACTCGAAAAAAATCCACTTTTACTGTACCTGTAACACAAATAACTATTGTGTGCAATTGTTTCTTCGATAAAATCCCTAAGTAAAATTACTTGCGTTTCCTTCAGCATCCATATTCTAATAAGATAACTTTTTATTTTGCGAGTTGGAATACTTCTCATAAATTACACAATACTAAACATGATTTTGTTCGTGTACCCCGAACACATTTTCACACAATAGAGCGCAAAAGTGCATTTCAGTAGCAGTCATGGTTCAATCTATTGGCATTTCATAAGCGTTATCACAAAATGTTAGAAGATCATTGTTCGAGGTATATCATAAACTATAATTTAAAGAAAATGACCATCACTCGTTACAAATAATTGTGGAAAATGCCTTGTGCATTCTGATCTTTTTTTCACATTTTTTCAAAAATAAATTCTATTGATAGCAAATGAATTACATTGTTTTGTGAATTGTTTCATATGGAAAACTTTTCTAAATGTTATTATGTTTGCTGGATTTTGTATCTATTTCATTTTAAATAAATTCACCCATGTGTAAAATTCACTTTCCTAAACAATCTGTGAAAATCCTATTATCGTTCTTTCTTTTCGGCCATCAGAGCCGGACTTTCAAGGAAAAGTAATTTACTCTTTACTCCGTGGGAAACACTCCCCAGTGAAGGGCAAGTCTGCATATTTTACGTTCTAAATATTTCCCCTTAAGCCAACGCAACGAATGTAACAAAGTTTCAGCGGAAGCAAAAGTGGTCAGCGATGGCAACGCGTGCTAGAGCAGTTTGTTTTACTTTAATGCGGTATTTTAATTGAATCTGGAAAATTTTGGTTTAACTCTAGAGCTTTGCTTCTTCCGCACGTTGAGTCCATACTCAACGGGTATCGCGGTATAATTTGCAGTTTAATTGGTGAATTTCAGAGCTAATCTATCATGCACTCCTTTTATCCTTAATAAAGTGTGTTAAATTCATGTACACAAAGAAAAGAGCAGAAGATTTCATTGACATGGAAAAAGGTTAAAAAGAAGATTACATATTCTTAATTCAAATAGTGAAAGAATAAATAAATGAAATTGGCCAGATCAAATAAATGTAATACAAACCGAAAATTCTACTCATCATTCTGTTATTTTTGCAACTTGATTTATATTAAAGACTGATCCCATTACACGAGATAGAAGTTAATTATTTCAATCCCTACTCATCCATTTATTTACTTTGGCTTGTTTGGTAGTACAATATTCTGTGATCAGGGAGTAGGTGCCTCACCATAATGGTGGAATTAATCTAGCTCAGAAGACTGGCTTCAGGTTCTTTTACATTCCGTGAATGTTAATAGTCTCTGTGGCTTACCCGAATATGCTATAAATGTTTTTATTAAAAGCGAAAATATGTTGATCACGACTTAATATTACTTTTTTACTAATATTAATTAGGCAATTGTGGGAAAAGTCGACGATTTAGGGTATTTATTGTAATAAAATTAATTCAACTATTTACTTATTTCAACTAGGGAGTTGCGATCTTTATCTTCATAATAACTTTAATATTAAAAAATCTTGAATTAAATTATTTTGAAAATTAGCAAGTTCCATCTTTATTGAAAATGTTCAAAATATTCATTGAAATGTTTTCTTAACTCTGTTTTTCTGCTCCACACAAATCGAATTAGT
>BLKR01015819.1:0-48581 GCA_011170035.1 Teleogryllus occipitalis | reverse complement strand
CGATCCGTATATCGACAAATAGTACGTTATGGTATGAATAGTATGTTGAAAGCAATGTTCTGTATATTCTGTTCGTTCGTTTAAAAGTACGAGTTGAATGATCTTTCTCGAGTTGAATGGTGTTGTAATTTGGTATATTTAATTACTATGATATATACTAATAATTAATAGTATTATTAATATCGGTGAGCTTATAATTTGGGTATATGTAGTTTTGTTCTAACTGTAATTTTTATGTTGTTTCTATGTAAATAAGTTTAGCAGTTGAATGGTCTTTCGCCAATTGAATGGTATTGCAAATTATTATTATTATTTTGCATTAGTAAATATTAATATTTATTAATAATATTAATATTTTTGGTGAGCCTAAAATTAGCCTATAATTTGTGTATAAGTAAGTTTGTTCTACCTTTAATATTTGATTTTGTGTCTGCTGGCTTTATTCTAAAGCTGGCAGAACATTAATTTTCGAGAAAATACAAGAGCCTAAAATTTGGGAATATAGCATTTAATTAGCCTATAATTAGCCTAAAATTATGAGCTAATTTTTTTTGTGTTCTGCTATAGTGTGTCTGCCAACTTTATGGACATCAAATATGTCGTGAATTCCTTGCACGCTCTTGTGGACTCCAGTGACGTTCCCAAAAGCATGGAGACCAATACCTCCTATAGTGAGGATAAGTTAAAAGTCGCCAAGTCACATGACTTCCAATTCCAGTCGGGTGTTGAAGATCGTTTTCGACTTCCTATAAGCATTACAAAAAAGAGCTCCACTTAGTGCCAACGAGATATATTGTTTTGAAATATTTCGAAAATTATTGTCTCTCTTTTTTATACATTCAGAATAAGTACGCCGTTTTTATACATACTACTATAAGCAACTATTTATTTCAAGTCATTCATGTTCATAAATTATTTTTTATTAATAACCTGTTACGGTTCAACGTTTCGAGACGCTGTGTCACCTCATCTTCAGGTACATCTGGAATGATTTATTAGACATATAATAGGACACACCTCCTGCAAGATGACATAATGTAGATATCGTAGGTGATGAAGAGAAAGCTAATATAATTCATAAATATTACTGTTCTGTATACAAACAAAAAGCTAACCAAATTATTATAGAGCACAACAACGTGGATCATGTATTCAAAATTGATCAATCAGAAGTATGTTCACATTTGAATAAAATGAAAAACTGTGTCTTGCGATCCGGATGGTATTACAATCGACATGTTAAAGATAACTGAGGAAACAATAATATCATATTTGGTCAGACTTTTTAATACATCGATCAACAATTAAAACAGATTTCCAATCATCCGGTACACTTTCTTAGTGTCAATTTTCAAAAGTGGACAAAAATTTGAAGTGCAAAATTATAGGCCAGTTAGTCTTACGTAAGTAGCCTATAAATTGTTTGAAAAATTATTATCTAATTCGATTAAAAATCATTTGGATCAGACACAATGGTTATTTCATGGACAGCATGGCTTTAGAAATGGCTTTTCTTGTCAAAGTCAGATTATTTCCCTAACTCAAGACTTGTCTGAAGTAATTGATTTAGGGGGAATCGTGGATGCAAAAGTTATTGATTTTGCTAAAGCGTTTGATGTAGTGCCGCATGACATAGTGATATTGAAATTTATTGATGCTAAAATAGACAGGCGGGTAATAGCATAGATAAGTGAATTTCTTCGCAATAGAAATAAAAAAGTTCGAATTGAACAGCATTTATCGGAAAAGGGTAACATTACTTCCAATGTCCAGTGTGCAGTGTCATAAGCCCTCTGCTGTTTGTAAATGACTTATCACGAAATATAACGTCAAAAGTTCGGCTCATCGCCAACGACTGTATATTATGTAGGGAAATTGCAGAATAGTACGATATGATTCACCTACAGAGCTCCTCGGTGGGTGAGGGGTTAGCTTACTGGCCTCTGAACCCCCAATGTGCGGGTTCGATCCCGGCCAAGGAACCCGGATTTTCGAAGGGCGGTAAATCCGCAGTAGCCATGTCACTCTTGTGGCATGTAAAAGAACCCTGGCAAGATGCCCGGCGAAATTAAATCCCTCCGACAACATCCCGCCCTAACGAGATCCCACTTTCTCCCTACCAGACAGTTCGGATATAGTTAACTGAGCCCGACATCTGGCGGAGAAAGTGAGAGTCAAATCCCAGGCGCACACGGGACTGCCCACAGGGTGCGCCTGCTTAGATAAAAGTCCCCAGACCCGCGTCGGGGGTAGGCTTCGAAGGAAGCCTGGGTCGAAACCTGGGTGCGGAATACTGCCTACGGGCAGTCTCCCCGCAAGTTAACCCATACGAATACATACATTCAACTACAGGACGATTTAAATAAAATTTATGATTGGGCAATGGCTAATAAAATGACTGTATATAGAACGAAAAGTAAAGCGATCACATTTTGTAGGGCCAGAGCTTTCCATACAATACCTTATCAGCTAGGTAATTACGTAGTTCCGCGAGTCTCGAACTGTAAATACCTTGGCATCCTCCTGGATAGCAAGTTGGGATGGAAGAAACAAACTATGTAGTGGGTAAAGCTTGGAGGTCTTTGCATTTCGTCATGAGAAATTTTAAAAAATTCAGTACGAAAGCAAAAGAAATCGCGTATATTTCACTTGTTAGGCCGGTAATGGAATACGGAGCTAGTTGTTGGGATCCGTACTGAATAGAACTTAAAAAGAGCTTAGAGAGGATACAAAACAGAGAAGCGAAATACATTTGGGAGGTACGTACCAGCGCATTGGGAACTATTAGAACACCAGAGGAAAAGGGCACGGCTTTGCGCAAAATCTTACATTGGTTGCTCTGCATGTCAGGAAATTCGAGGAAGGCTAGATAAACCAGATTATTTAAATAGATTTGATAAGAATATAAAATTAGAACAAATTCTTGTTTTTTGAACAAATTCTTGTTTGTTACAAATAACGGACGTAGTCAAATTCTCCTTTGTAAACAGAACAATAGTAGATTGGAACGATTTGCCTGCGGCAGTTTTTGAGCCATTTTCTTGCTCAGAAAAGAGTATAGGAAATTAGTCTATACGTTGAAAACGTAAAGTGAAGTGAAAGTTGCGATTATGAGTAGTCTACAGTTAAAAGGTATTGGGCAGTTAATATTTAGGTAAAGTGATATGCGGTGCAGTGATTTCATTTCTTTTTGTTCGTTTCGCTAGTCGAAAACGCCTTTTTAAGGCTATTCTGTCAAACGTTGGTATTAATTGATTTATGATAACGAGCTTTCTACGTGTTAAAAATGTAATAAGTATTATAAGTTTTTAATATTATTGTGTTGTGGTGTTAGGTAGAATGTTTATCCATGTTTGTCTGAATATGAGTGAATAGGTGCGGGCTGGTGTGTATGCGAGGATACCTTGGTCTGTGTATGAATGTACGCGTGTATGTTTGTGTGTCTCGTATATTTGTGTAATATGAAAGTTTATTTATGTAAATGTTTCTTAATATGTATTTTCATTTGAAGTATATGAATGTAAATGCCATCTGCATGTTTAGATAATGACAAATATAATTCGTTTTTTATACTAATTTTTTATATTCTGCCATCGGACAACATCTGCCCAATTGTAGAATAAAGCTTACATCTATATATGTATTATTAATACATAATGTCAATAAAATAAAAATATGACTTGTTAACCATTTTCAATAACCTTAAATTATTTCACGTAATCATATTTCTGGTGTTCTACCCCTGTTGGATGGTGAGCTCTGGAGCCGACCTATACGTCGACTTGCAGGGTTTTTCATAACCAGGTATCTCCCACCAGCGGGGTACCTTCCCAGCCGGGACAAGTTCTGAGGTCCTGATTGTTTGGTAGTGTATTGCATGTATGTGTAAGTGTGTGAAAGTACGTGGTGAGAATAGGACAAGAAAAGGGAAGGAAAGATCGCGCGCGGTCCGTGGCCCGTTTTTTAGGGTAGCCTCTGGCATTCGCATGTGGAGAAACCATGGAAAACTACCAATCGGAGCAGCGGGCCGCTAGAATTCTCCTCAAGTCAACGGCTGAATTCGACCTAGCTATCTAGGTAGTGCCATTGGCGGGACTCGAACCCTAGGACTTCCCAGTCATAGGCGCTGCAGTGATATCAGTTGATGCCTTGAGCCACCTAAGGCGGTCAGATGTTGGTACCAAAACAGTAGCCAGTAAACAGTAAGTTTTATCAAAGTTTTAAAGTCATGTACACAAAAGTTCATTAAGATCAGAATAAAACTTTTTTCCGCACAAAAACACGTTTACATTTTTAACATAAAAATATAAAAATAACATTAAAAAAACAAAAAGCTTTTTTTCATAATTTTATCCGATTCTTATGGTTTTGGGTGCGCCGAATTCGAAAACGAACACCGTTTCTTCCTGGGGCATCAGGTTTTTCATAATCGAAATGTGACTCGTTCAAATATGTAGCTAAAGTTCAATTCAAATTTCAAATTCATCACATTTGGGATAAAAAAAACTGAACATGGAAAAAACTTATCTTCCCTGCCAGTGCTCCCAAAATATGAATGTACATGCGTATTGGTCCTGATGAGGATCACTGCATTGTTGAGTGGGCTTACTAGGGCCTGCCCGGATGTGTATGCATGCATTAACTTCCTCTCTGGTTACTCCACAATCCTGTATTTCATTTCAGTCGTCATCCAGCTATTTTTTGCGTGGTTCGAAATTACTGGAATGTTTCCAAGAATGGGTGTAAATTCAAATTGTTTCATAAGTGGAGAATTCATAGTAAAAAAGTAGCAGTTGAATATTATGGATTTTGTTTAGAATATATCGCTTGTTTTAAATTAAAACTTTGTGACCAAAATAAAGTTTGGGTTCCTCATAAAGTTTGTAAGCGGTGCGTCGAAGATCTTCTTAATTGGTCAAAAGACAAGATAAAAGCTTTACGATTTGAAATCCCTATGTTGCGGAGCGAAATAATCGTAGTGATGATTGTTATGTCTGTTCCTGTAATGTGAAGGAGTACAATTCAGAGTGGAAGAGCACCATCACATATCCCAATCTTGCTTCTGCTATTCATTCCATTCTCCATGGTCCTGACCCTGTGCCCGACCAAAATTTTGCTGATGGAAGGTACACCTTTTGCATGGTACAAACATTGGGAAAAAGACTGTCTTACTTTTCTCATGAGGGCAATTTGGTGTTTTGCTCTGATTTAGAAGAGTTTGCGACACAGTTCTACATTCAGTATGATTCTTTTGAGTGTAGGCTTTTCATTGACTCTTCCCAAAGAAGCTTAAATGCAGTTTTACTACACATTGGTGGCCGTTATGCGTCCATTCCTGTTGCTCATTCGGTGTACGTGAAGGAGACTTACGAGAACTTAGAGTTAGTACTCAAGAAAGTGGTTTACCAAAATCAAAACATCGTGGTATTTGGGAATTCCAAAGTATTGTGTTTAGTGCTGGAACAGCAGGCGGGGTACACCAAATAACCTTGTTTGAAAATTGCAAAATAATTAATATAACAAAATTACAATATTGACGATAGAGATTTTATTACATGAAATCTGTTCGATTGATTGATTGATTTTTTCGTGTTTCCGGGCGCGTCAACTACTTCGGTCATTAGTCCCGTTAGTGTAGTGCATGTTTTTCTCGGGAGATGGCGGTGATCTTCCCCCGCTGGATGGCGAGATCCGGCGCCGACCTACCGTCGGCTAGTGGGGCTTCCCCCTAACCTGGACTCTCCCACCAGCGGGGCACCGCCCCAGCCGGGACAAGCTCTAAGCTCCCGACCGGTCTCCCGAAATATGTGGTAGTGTAGTGCATGTTAGTGTAAGTGTGTGTGTAAGGGGAGAGGATAGGACAAGGAAGAGGAAGGACAGATCGCGCGCGGTCCGTGGCCCGTTTGGTAGGGTACTGCTCCGGCATTCGCCGTGATCGGAGAAACCACGGAAGACTACCGATCAGAGCAGCTGGCCGCTAGAATTCTCCTCCAGACAGCGACTGAATTTGACCTAGATAAACGCTAGTGTCGAAAATCCTGCCGCCGTCAGGACTCGAACCTAGGACCTCCCGGTTAGAGGCGCTGCAGTGACATCAGTTGACATGCACTGCATCAGACATGCACTGACCTACCGCTACCGGTAAGTCTGTTCGAAAAATTAGATATTTAAATAAGGTCATGGACAATTTTTTGAGAAAACGATTAGTTTTTGCATACTTTCTGCCTCTAGTTAATGCAATTTATTATTTTTTTCTCAGAAATGGCTCCCAATTTTTTTTTTCAATTTTTTTTAGGTTAGAGTAAAGGGTACTTAAAAATGGCACAGGTCCCACTTTCGTTGCACTTTCTGAATTTTCGAAAATTGCAAACGTAACGCGAAGAAATAACGCGAGAAAGTATGTGCTGTTGTAGCACCACCAGTTCCGTTACCAGTGCCCGAAGATATATCTTTTTCTGTTGAAAAATCGCCTGTACTGCCGCAGAGCCCGAAATGAGGGATCGTGGTAGAGTTCTCTCATGGAATTTGTGCAGTCAATTAACTTCACAGGCGTGAAGGCGTGAAGGCGTGAAGGCGTCGGCTTCACTGAGAGCCATCTCCAAAAACATCGACTTCCTAGCTTTTCGTAAAGCAGCCCCGCACAGAAAAAAAAATACATTGACATTTCGCGTAAGAAAGTACACAAGTAAACCAATTAATAAATTACTAACATAGGCACAACGAATTTCCATACAATTAGAATCCCTAGCTCACATTGGGCTACTCGATGTTTTCTGTACAGCCATGCGAACATCTTCGGCGTCTGCACAGGGTCTCTCTTCTCGCGTGTCTCGCTCACACTATACTCCGATTTAAATGTAATGGCGCCTCAAGCCCACGATCTGGACGGAGAGGAGGCACTGTCATTCAAACGAGAGCTTTGTTACGATTTAAATTTTTGGTATTGGAGCTACCGATTGGATGACAATTTCCCCTTCTCCTTCCAGCTCGTGATCTTGAGGCACCACTATAAATAAATCGAAGTATAGCGATCGTCAAGTGCGCAGATATTTCATATGAACTCTTGCTATCCTGCAACGCTACCTTGCGGACTTTTCTTAAATTGCTACAGTATTCACGATGCTTCGAAAGTCTTATCAGTTTTCGCGCAGTGTAACTCTCTCCCCTCTCCCGAACAATTCGCTATGAGATCGCCATTGCGCATGCGCGATTCAATTCTATGGTGATCGTTTCAAGTTGACACCTCTCTCAGCAAATAATTCGTCACGGTCAACAGATGGTGCTCAAAAGTTCCCACGTACTCTGATTAAAATGCGGTATTTTTAAATGCACGTGTTCATTTATTTACTTATTTTTGATTACTGTGTTGTGACATGGCCATGTCACTTTGCTCAGAGCCACCCCTGACTGTACTCGTGTATCTGCAATGTGTATGCCGATGGACTTTTCAAATTACGATACGTTTCAGCAAAGCTAAAGGCTGAACAGTCATTGATAAGGTTTTACGATACAAAAAGGAAACACTAGCTCCTCCAGCGAATAATTTTCAGAATCCACTTTATTAAATCCTGGACGCAATTAAATTAGGCAGAACTGTGTGTTTTTGAACGAACGAGTCTCAATCCTTTTGCATCTACAAATTGCTATTACAAATTGCTACATTCTATATTGTTTGAATTCATTATTCATTCCAACAAAGTTTGGCCAGTAAAGAGTAGTTTGCAGAAAACAACACACAAGAATGACTATCAAAGAAAGTGAGTGGCAAACCGATTCGAAGAATTTCGATTTAAAAATTGGATTCAAGGGAATCGATCAGAAAAATAAAGTACCGTCGCTTGAAAAGAACTGAGTTGCAATCATCTCCTATATTATTTCAGTAGAATTTTTCACCTTTTTCACCTCTCACACGCAGCCTATTTTTATAAATGAGGCCTCTAAACAAATGTAATTTCACGCAGACGTGACGAGTACCACTTTGACTTTAAAAATACGAAGGATTTGTTTAAAAAATGCATCTAAATTTTCATGGCAAATGCAACCCGCGAAACTCGGTCGCATTTTTGGGTCTTAGCGCTTTAGGGTCTTTAGGGTCTTAAAAAACTAAAATATTGAATCTAAACGCCTCAAAGAAACACTCCTTACACAGTAATCTACTGAATAATATCTGAATAAGAATTGAACAATCTCTTACATTTTTGCTGGTTCGACGCTTCTCGATTCTACCCCACCTGTTCAGAGCCTGTAGAATATGCAACTGTGGGTGGAATTAAACTACGTAATTACTTGATATTCTACGCGATTAACTTACACGGGAGCACCTCTCTGCTTGGGAATTACGTTAAATAAAAATAGTTTGTATTGACAAGGGTGTATTGTATTATTATCTATTACAAGGAGACGCATGAAATAAGTAACGTAGGATAAATAGGTCTTGAAGAAAAAGATATATTACAGACTCAATATGGAAATGGGAGAAAAAGAAGAGGGTGGGGTTTTACATGCGAGCGTTCTCGCACGTGTACGCTAGTTATACTTTGTATCTACAACAAAATTTCCTGTCAGTAACATCAATCTTCCTCGACTTTGTCCTTTGATATATCTACATGAAATAATATTATGTTACACGCTCTCTGATATTGTATAATAAGAACAGTAATTTCGTCACCAGAGTTCTCCGTTGGTCAAGATAATATTGATTTGTATAATATCAATCACTGAAGCCTAATTTAGTTCCTCCTCTACCCAAACTCTCCCCCGCAAAATTAAAATCTTGATTTGTAGGGAGGAGTTCTAAATTCAGTTGTACAGTACATGTGGATTTTCCAGGATGTCGATTTAAGCCGTGAAAAAAATATATTTCATGATTCATGTAAACAGCTACTACTAGAAACCGTTTATGTGACATGCGAATTAGAAAGGAGGTTGTGGAAGAGAGATATAGGTGAACGAACTATCCGTTATGGAAGGAGGAGATTTTAATATAATCCCTTTGGCTGCTCTGGACAAACTCGTCCAAAGAGTGAAAGCCTCAAAATGTTTGGGAGAATGAATCCCTGAGAGTAGTTTGAAAGTGAAGTAGATTTAATTGTACTTTTGAACTTAATAAATCGAGGTGAATCATTACTGAGCTTTCTTTGGGCAGTAGCATAGTTAAGATCGACAAGTAAGACGAAGAGAGAAAGGACGGGGAGGTGGTCATCTCGCCGCATCTAGAATTACGGAGAAACCGATGATGACACTGTGTCATCTCCATACTGAATTCCCCGCCTGCAATCAAGACGACAATAATCATTGTCCAAAGGCGTCATTATCTCGACTGTTAAACATTTACTTAGTTGATTATTTATTATCATTTTGACTATACAATGGGGTAGGATTGTAGCCCCTAACAGCTCTACTCGGTTATATCACTTTCTTATGGGAAAGGCTTTGGCAAACATGTTTTCAAGTTAATTTAAAACAATTACACAACACTTTAATACACTTATTAATATTTCTGAAAATCTCAAGAGTTACCAGACGGATCTGTAAGGTAGCGAAGAATCAAGTTTCAGCCCCTCTTAATGTAGCATTGCAATTAATTAGCCAGAAATTTATTGAAATGAAATATTGCGGCACGTAGATACATGAAAACGTATACAACAAACACACACATATATTTACACACACTCAATAACTGCGAGCATTAAGTCAACATTAAGAGCCAACAATTGACCGTCCAGGCAAAGCCAACGATCGAAATTACCGATGGCAAGTGTTGACTAGTGGGGCTAAAACAACACTCAATTTTTCTCATTATATATAAACTTTTGGAATTTTTGAAAATTCAGAGAGTGCACCGAAAATGTGTCCAACACGCTTTTCATATCATCCTTTGATACATACAAGGAGAAAATTTAAAGAAAAAATTGGATCAGTTTTGAGATATTTTTTTATGAATTGCTTTAATTTTATGCAGAAATTACGCAGAAACTTCTCGTTTTTTTAAAACAATTGTACATGACTTTATGTAAAAATCTAACTCTAACTAGAACGTATTTCATTTAAGACAAAAATCTATATTCAGTATTGTACTTTTGCAATGTTATTATTTACAATTTTCGAAAACAGTGAATTCGCCGAAAATATGACCAGCGCCATTTTTTACTCTCCTTTCATACATAAGAGGCGAAAATTTAAAGAACAAATTTGGAGTATTTTTGAAAAAAATAATTGTTTAAAAATTACCTATATTTTACTCAACTTCACTCAAAAATCGAAAACTACTCATATTTTCGAAAAATTGTATATTATCTCATTTCAGAATCAGTCATAGTTATTAACGGTAGAATTTAGCACTTTAAATTTTAAAAACTCGCATTTTGAGAACAAGGCTATAGCACTATAAAAATTAAGAATTAGAATTTTGTAGCATTTGTGGAGAAAATTATTAAGGGAGACCTTTTTGAGATAAAAAATACTTTTACGCTTTTTAGGCTTTCGCATTAAAAGCAGAAAATAAGGGAAGCTAATTTAATATTTCGCCATTTGCGGACCTCAACAAATGTCAAAGCGTAAGAGGCGTGAAAGGCGTAGGAAGCAATGCGTGCGCTGTAGGCGCCTCCTTCCCGTGACCTTCTCCGTACAGCGAACTGAGGAAGATTGATTGATTGATTTTTCGTGTTTCCGGGCGCGTCAACTGCTTCGGTCATTGGTCCCGTTAGTATAGTGCATGTTTTTTTCTCGGGAGATGGCGTAGATCTTCCCCCCGCTGGATGGCGAGATCCGGCGCCGACCTACCGTCGGCTAGTGGGGTTTCCCCCTAACCTGGACTCTCCCACCAGCGGGGCACCGCCCCAGTCGGGACAAGCTCTAAGCTCCCGACCGGTCTCCCAGAATATGTGGTAGTGTGGTGCATGTTAGTGTAAGTGTGTGTGTAAGAGGGAAGGATAGGACAAGGAAGAGGAAAGACAGATCGCGCGCGGTCCGTGGCCCGTTTGGTAGGGTACTGCTCCGGTATTCGCCTGGTGTTGATCGGAGAAACCACGGAAAACTACCGATCAGAGCAGCCGGCCGCTAGTTTTCTTCTCCAGACAGCGACTGAATTCGACCTAGCTGAGAAGCTAGTATCGAAAATCCTGCTGCCATCAGGAATCGAACCTAGGACCTCCCGGTCAGAGGCGCTGCAGTAACATCAGTTGACGCACTGAGCTACCGCTACCGGTGCGAACTGAGGAATGTGAGACCCGATCCTGAGCACAACCTTTCAAGATATTTTTTTGAATTGTTCTTTTCCTATTTTTACTTTGTGTTGTCAGTTAAATCTTAATTATAAATTAATAAACACTGCTCTCAAATTAAATGTTTTCAAATATTGATGTTGCATCCCTATTTAGAGAGCGAACACAAAGGAAACCATAAAATGCAATTTACCAATTATTTCTCAGATTCCCGACCATTTCGCACTTTGCACGTGGTTTCGCATTTTGCGATCAATTTCGCATCTTATCACAGATTAAAAACCTTGAGAAATATACTGCACCGACCGTTAAACAATTACAATTTTTTCAGCGTTTGACAAAATTTCGCATTTTTAGCAATTGCTAAAATCTATTATTTCTAGTCATTGTTCAACAGAATTTACTAAGGATAGGGTCTCTTCCTTCAATTATGTAGTTGTAGGAAGACACCGAAACAATTTTGAAAGTTTGCAATTTTCGAAAAATCAGGAATTTTAAAGAACTTGAGAACATGTGCCATTCTTTTAAGCGTTCTTTATGCTATCCCAGGAGAAAGTTTAATGAAAAAATTGCTGCTTTTGTAGAAAATTTTGAAAATGAATTAGGGGCTTCATGTAAAGAACCCCCAAAAATCAAAATATCCGTTTCAAAATCGCCTAGTCTTGAGATCGTGTAAGGGAATATCAATTTTAGAGAAAATCGTCTGAACAGTTTCGGTGCTACAGACCTACAGATAGACAGACGGACATTTTGTCATCAATCGATTTTTCGGTGTCAAGGATTCGTAAAACATGTATTCTGGTTACACCACGTGTTCCAGCATTCTGGTTACAACATGTGTTAATTTACTTTATACGTGGGAACAGGATTTATTCACTTTTTCGTTACCAGGGCACAACAATGATTTTTTTCTGTCGAAATATCGCCGATTACCGGCGCACTATGCCAATATATTATCTTCTTACGTAGTAAGGCGAGAAAATAAAAACTCCATCGTGTTCCTCTTATTAATATAGTAAGTATTACCCTACGCTGACCTGGATGGCCGAGGTGGCTAAGAGCGAGTACAGACTCAGCGCTTTGGTCCGAATGGTCGCGGATTCGAGTCCCGCCTTGGGCATGGCTGTTTGTCCCTTGACTTTGTATGTATGTGTGGTCGCGGAGAGCCTCGCGTTCTGCTGACCCCAGATCAGAGGAGCCCGCAAGTGTGTTGGTGTCTAGTGTATGGTCGAATATGCGTCCCATCGGGGCGTAAAGGGTAACCGGCTCTCTGCTAGATAAAAGCCCTAGATAATAAAAAAAAATATTTCCCTACACTATTGTTTCCTCAGAGGCACGGATATCATTTGAAAGTGTTTTGCCAGGTTTTCCAATTCCGTCACAGCCTGAATCTGATCAAATCACCGCTCGCAAAAAGCTCTTCTTTTCCGAGACACAAAATATCGCTGGCAGACTCGGGAGATCGTTTATCCGAAAATACACGTTGCACGCCCCGAACTTTGCTCTCGAGAGACATTCACACAAAATTCTCGTGTTGCGATTTGATACAAGGCCATTATTTACGATCCCGCAATTTTATCTATTCAAGAATTCATGCGTTTCTCTGTTTGTATCCAAATAAAGGAGATTTTTCTCTTCGATGATATTTCATTCTGTACTTACCGATTGGATGCGTCATATGGAGAAACTTTCAAATGTCATGGAACTATGCCAACAAAGTGCTGATCGGCAACGATGTGTTTCTCATCAAATAGCCTAAGAAATATTTGTCCCTCTCATGGCAGTGTCCGTCTTCTACTATAGTATGTGTAATTAGGCGTCGCAGAAATGCCCCCACATCAGTCCTCTGATCCTTGGAGGAACACTGCTCTCTTCAATCTAAAATGGCTATCTAAGTTTTTTGATTTTTACATTTTTTCTTACTAAGGTATCGAACATCATTCTATCTAGTAAAGTACCGAACATTATTGGTAACGAAGAAGCCCGTACTATCTTATTTAGAAATAGTCTAAAATTACTAAAAGAATAGGTGTTTCACATTCATAAATGGATGTGCATTTACTAAAATACTCATAGACAAAAGTTATGATTTTCTGATATACACCTTTTAGTCTAAGGAAGGAAGAAGAAATCTCTTTAAATTCTTTATTTTGAGATAGATGCAAATAGCTGTTTCTGCTAGGTAACGGAAGGTGTGACAAAGAGGCAAGTTGAATAACTTGCCTCTTTTTCACATTGCTTTTATAACAAGATGTCTACCAGTTACTTTACCCTCCATCAGCTGTATCGGTGTCAACCAATCGGAAGGTTGAAGGCCACTGTCGTGACGTCAAAGTGACGTATAAGTTCCCGATCAGATGGCACCGTAACAGCTGATGAAATGTCACAGGCAGCAAAGTAAAAACCCCAGTATAGTGAATAAAGCTGATGAGAAGACCCACTGGCCCAGTTGCGAATGTGTAGGATGAGCCGACCAAGAACAAGAAAGCTAGAGACGACAATAACACACCCAAGCTGGTTCACGAGCTGTTGAAGACCAAACTGTTTCTAAAACGTTATCAGTGCCGGAAACAGAAAGTAACCAAATTTGGTCTTTAGATGCCGTCATTATGTTGGTACGTTACCGCTTGAACCGCCTGTGGTGAGAGTTGCAGGAACTAACACGCTATCAGCAAGGGAGATAAAGGAATGAATTCCTTTCCATGGAAGAATGCGTACTGTATCCCTCCATGCTTTCTCCTGCCTCTAGCCCTGTGAGCCGCGGGGCGCCCGTCGCTGGCAAGGCCAGGTGCCAGCGTGCGAGGGCCCAGGCCCGGGCGCGGGCGTGCCGCGCGAGGCCCCGCTGCCGAGTGAACTTCGCCGCTCCCAGCAGCATCGACTCCCCGCTGTATCTGCCGGTCGATCGGCACGCCGGCGTGTCGCAAGGGGTAGTCGGGCACGCGGGGGTGGGGGACGTCCACGGGGGAGAGGCACGCGCGGTATTCCCCGTGAGATAACTTCGTTAAGCGCACTCGACTTTGTTCTCGGGACGACGTGAAACTTTTCGACAAGTACTGCACAAAATTGATCGTGTTCTCGCTGGAGTGGTTTCGTGCGCACCTTCGATATGGACTACGAACAAAATGTTTTATTCACGAAAACCCCGTCGGCGAGATTGCGATTCGGGAGGCTTTTGTTGTTTACTCTCGCTGGTTTCTCCGTTCGCGCGGGAGAGTGAACGTGTTTTGTGGAACGCGAGTGTGCCCGTATCAGTACTCGCTTTCTTCAGACGGCGTCGAAAGCACTTCACGCGACACTCAGGAAATGTTACGCGTTATCTTTTCAAGATAAGTCATAAATAGATTGCCACCAGGAAGAAATCTGGCGAACACGAAACCGCGTGTGTTTTGGTTTTCTCTGAGATCATGTTGTGACTCTTCAAATTCGTTTTTTAATTAGACACTTATCATCTATTAAATGCTTCTACCATGAAAAAACTCACCTAATGTAATTAATACAACGAAACTAAGATAATTATGATTATTATTTTAATATGGTTTGTCACAACCAGTGAATAGGTTTCTATTCGGTTTCGTTTTCTACTTAAACTCTTGCGCACGAATGAAGTTCCGTAACTATTTTTTCACTTTTCCCTCGGAATGAACTTTGGAAACTCCTGCTTCTTCGTGCCATGACGAATTTCTTTAGGTAATATTTCTTAGACGGCAAGAACATATTTCAACTTCAAACGCACTCATTAAAACGAACGAATCAAGTCTACATTGACATCTTGAACATGGAAATCAAAGCAATTATAATCGCCATTTCAGTCTTTAATGGCAATTCAGTGAATCTCAATGTTTGTATTTGTGATACTATGGCATTTGCAATTATTTTTCTGCCATTCTTATATAAAAACTTTTTTTTAACAAACAAATTATCACCATTGTCCAGCAGTAAGATGAAGTACTACAAATATCAGCATCTTACTATCATCCACAATACTGGGAATCCAGCATTAGAAAAGAATTAGAAAAGATACGCCCTACTTCCATAATTAATAAGAACTACAATTATTCTCCCTTGAGAAATGTTTATTTTAATTTTTTTTTTCATTCTTCTTCTTCTTACGGAATTGTCAGTGCATTTTGGATTCATGTTATATCTCATCTTTTAATTTCAGGGCTAAAAATGTTGAATTTATTGCAGTATTAATATATTTCACAAATAAATACATATTTAACTAATAAATGCATATTATAAAATATTTCCATGCATTTTGTTGATTATAATCAATCAATAATTATTTACATTCAATGTGTTTGAATAGAAAAGCAATAGCCGACAAAACGATTAAATAATGCCAAGTACGCATCACTATTTTGTGACCTCCACTCTAAGCTCAATAACGTTGTTTTACTTGTATATCACACCGCGATAAACGAATTGAGTTTTCTATTAACACGCCTCGTGCTGCAAAACACAAGGATATGGCGAGGTGAAATACTTCAAAGATTACAGTCCAGAGAGGAGTACGTGGGCGAAAATGATAGTTTTCGGCATAAGTGATTTGCGGTAGCGGCGAGCGTAAAGCATTAACCCTCAAGCGGATGGAGGGTCATGGGTTCTATCCCTGCTAAGTTCCAACCTTATGTGTTTTAACTTGGATGATTTTTATGGTCGTTTTTCAACTGCTCAGACGTATAGCGACCACTGTGGCGTCGTGGGAACACAACTGCAATCACAGACACGAGTTTCAGATATTAAGATTTATTAATAATAAAATAAATACAAATAAATAGTTTGAACAGTTATTTATAGCTCTGATAGGCCCTATCCCCTGAGGCAGGAGCGATCCTGAAATGATTCAAGATCTGCCTGACTCGTGGCCCTCGCCATTCCTCAGCGAGCTTACGCACACGCGTGGTGCTGCGTGACCGATGTCACCCCTGGAAGCGATCCACCGCGGCGTTCCAACACCTGGGTTGTCCTAAGAGCATAGCTCGTCTCTGCACCGCCCTGGGCGCGAGTTTTGTGCATTCGCACGGTTTTCATACAGCTCAAAACCCACCCCTGCCGAGAGGTAACTTGTGCAGTTTTGTGAACGCACGAAGTACGTTCACGCCACTGCGGTGAGACTATTCCTGCCCTTACGGGCATCTATGGCCAATCCTGCAACATGAAAGAAAAAACAGATCAAAAAAGATTTTAGCCAACCGGCGCGCGCATTGCGTGTGTAGTGATTCAAGGCTTATGTTTCAAGTCTCATTTCGCTGTTTCAGATTTCTCTTACTCCATAAACTGCTTGGGTCGCTTATACTTCGCCCGTTTATCGGATTCGTATGAAGCGACCTCAGAAATGAGAGTGTTTTCCGAGTCAGCTGCTTTTTCAAAAAAATTAGCTGTAATGCTTTTGAAGTGGCTTTAAGCAGTGGCATTGAAATGTCGCGATGCAAATCTCTTATGAGAGTGTACCTGGAGGCGCAGAGGGCGGTCCTTAGGCATTCATTTTGAACCACCTGCAGTTTATTTAGATGCGATTGCCCAACTGGGGCATGCGTAGTCCATTTGTGGCCTAATAATTGCTTTATAGAGCGTGAGACAGTTTGCCGTTGACAGTTTGCTTTGCTTGTGAAATAAGCATCGCAAGCGGCCTCTGGTCTGCCGTGCTTTCTTCTGCACGTTTTCAATGTGCAGGTTAAAATTGAGTGATTTGTGTAATGTCACTCCTAAATATTTTACACTTTTGGCCCAGTTAATTACGTCTCCACATAGCGCGAGCGGTCTCGGCTGCGTGAATCTCTGTCTCCGTGTGAAAAGCACAGCTGCGCTCTTACTCACATTGACTTTGACCCGCCACAGCTTCAGCCACTCCTGGATCTGTGACAAATGTTGATCCAAATACTTCTGGAGAAGCTTGATATTTTTCGACGTGGCTATTACAGCCGTATCGTCGGCGTACAGGGCGAGTTCCGTTGGTGGGTGTGAGGGAATATCACACACATGGAGGCTGAAGAGCATAGGAGCTAGCACGCTCCCTTGTGGCACTCCGGCCCGTATGGCGCGGCGGGTGGATTTATCATTAAGAAGCGTTACTTGAAACGTTCTGTTTGATAGGAAAGAGTGAATTAGGTATAAAAGGTAGGTCGGAAGGTTCAAGGAATGGAGTTTGTAAAGGAGGCCGACGTGCCAAACCTTGTGAAGTACGCTGGCAACGTCGAGGAACACTCCGCCTGTAAATCGGCTCTCGTTGAAGTTGCGTCTGATGCGGTCTGTAATTCTCACAAGCTGATGCGTCGTGCTGTGGCCCGCGCGAAAGCCAAACTGCTCCTCATTCATTATTGCATTTTCTGAAACAAATTTAAGAATTCTTTTTAAAATTAGGCTTGGGCATCCCATTCCATGGATTTATGAACGTTCCAAAAATACCTCGGAGCGCCTCCGCCCTAGCTACCTCTATTCAAACTCTCCTTACTTTCTTCTACTGGCATCTCTGCCTGCACTAATCCTGCCACGCAGCGCCTGCCTGGCGCCGACCTTCCTTCCCACGAGGTTCCATAGCTAGACCATACGTTACACCATTGTAACATTTAACTTTGGGGTAACGGTGAGGGAACGCACACTAACGTCATACATAATCATCCGTGCCCGGAACCTGTTACCTTTCAAGCCAAAATAGCAATGGCCCTTCAGCATTAGCGACCTATAATATTCAAGCCGGCTTCGATGAATTTGCCGCGATTGCCGGAATCAAAATCGTTGTGACGTTGCTCAGATTAATTCATTATTTCGTGTATCGGGACCCGTCATCTGCTATGGTCATTATTTCCGTAAGTGTAATGCCTGTCTTATAACAGGAGATGGTCATGCCCTTCCCTACATAGATGGTGAGATCTGGAGCCGACCAACGTCGGACTGGGAACGGTAGCTCAGTGCATCAACTGATGTCACTGCAGTGCCTCTGACCGGGAGGTCCTAGGTTCGAATCCTGACGGCGGCGTGATTTTCGACACTAGCTTTTCAGCTAGGTCGAATTCAGTCGCTGTCTTGAGGAGAATTCTCGCGGCCGCCTGCTCTGATTGGTAATTTTCTATGCTTTCTTCGATCAACAACTGGCGAATTCCGGAGCAGTACCCTACCAAACGGGCCACGGACCGCGCGCGATCTTTCCTTCCTCTTGCTTGTCCTATCCTCAGTCCTTACTTCCACACACACTAACATGCACTAGACTAACACACATTCCGGGAGACAGGTCGGGAGCTTAGAGCTTGTTCCGGCTGGGGCGGTGCCTCGCTGGTGGGAGAGTCCTGGTTAGGGGGAAACCCCGCTAGCCGACGGAAGGTCGGCGCCGGATCTCGCCATTCAGCGGGGGAAGATCACCGCCATCTCCCGAGGAAAAAACACGCACTAAACTAACAGGACTAATGACCTAAGCTGTTGACGCACCCGGAATTACTAATCAACCAACTACACGTCGGTGTGCGTGATATTTCCCATCCAGATATCTCCCAGAAGAGGGGTCACGTAGCGCTCCAGAAGAGACGGATTCTAAGCTCTACACTGGTCTCCTGACATGTATAGAAGTGTAGTGCATAATGTGTGTAATTAGGAGTTGAGGATAGGACAAGGAAAAGGAAGGAAAGATCGCATGCTGTCTGTGGCTCATTTGTTAGGGTACTGTTCCAGAATTCGCCTGGTATTGATCAGATAAAGCCGTGAAAACTACCGAGCAGAGCTGCCGACCTCTAGAGTTCACCACCACACAGCGGCTCGACATAGTTGTGTGGAAAATACTGCCACCGCGACCATCAGAACTCGACTCCTCGGGCATCTCGGTCAGACGCACTGTAGTGATATCAGCTGGAGCCTGGAGCCACCTCAGTTGGTTCAGGCTGCTCTGATCTGTGTTTTCCGATATTGCACTGAACACATGACGCGAGGCCGGTCGGGAGCTTAGAGCTTGTCACGGCTGAGGCGGTGCCCCGCTGGTGGATACCTGTTTGGAGAAAGCCCCACTATCCGGAGCGCAGGTTGGCGCCGGATTGCATCTTCCAGCGGAGCAAAATCACCATCACCTCCCGAACAAAATCATGCCCCACACTTACGGGACTAAGGATCTTAGCCGTTGAAACGCTATCAAAGTTTCTTTGGAAGGTAATTTTTTTAACATTTTTACCTACTTTTGAAATATTACAATTTTTATGTATTTAAAAAATTGATTTTATACAAATTTCATTTATTTCAACGCATTGTATATCAGTCTCTTTGCTAGTTCATCCAGTTATTCGAAACTCCCGGAGGAAGGAAAAAAATATGGAGTGATTTTTTTTCTCTTTTATTTTTAAAACCGAAAGTTCGCGAAGAGTTCACTTGGGTTTTCCATGTCTTCTTTTTTACCACTGGTTCCAGTTTTGTAAACATCGCTTTGTCAGAAAATATATAAGGAAACTTGAAATTTGTACAAAATTATTGCGGATAGATCGTCCACTTGCGGCAGGTCATTGAATACCACTACCGCTCAAGATATTAGGTATTCCAATAGTGCCGAGGCCGGAGAGCGGAGAAGAGCTCTGGGGAGAGGTTGAGATGGGGGATGGTGTGCGGCCTGTCACGTTCTTTAGAAGATTGGATCGATGAGGTCCCGAGTTCGCAGAGGTTCCCGTAACGGGGACAAAGAAAACAGGGAAATTGTTAACGAATAAAAACCACTTAAGATCTAGCAACAATTGGAACTTAAAAGTAAAGTATTTTTAAAAAAGTATTTAATTTATTATCCATTCTTTAATTCCAATTGAACTCCAAAACAAGAATTCAAATATTTTTCAGTTCACTGGCACTCAAATATGTTTATCCAAAAATCAATGTAAATGCACAATGTCCATTACCTCAACCAGACTTTTTCTATGGTGGCCGCTGTATGTGTCGTGTCCAGCGATTTTTATGCTTTGTGTTTTCTCATTAATTTTTTTCATTTATGCAGAGTCCACATGTTTTTATTTGTTGATTTATATTTACTTATAACACATTCTATTGAAATATTGAATGACTTCGATACTACAGAAAATTAGAAAAAACTATATTTGAAAGAATGAATCATCAACTTCTGAGGGAGGTTGAAGCCTTTGAGCCCTCCTGCTCCGTGGATGCGGCTGTGTTTGTTTGTCTATCCTGTAAAACATTTTCAACCGATAATCCAATATTGATTGTTGATTGTGACATTTTGCATACCTGATCATCAAAACAAGATCACTATCTTGATATTTTGAAAAATAACTCCCCCCCTTCCCACTCTTTAAAACAGAATTTGAGAGCGCACGCTTTCAACAGCTTGCGTAAATCAAAAAACGGTAAGCATATGACCGAGAATGGTATTGAATTTTCTAACAGCCCCAAAGACTTTTCTAGTACTACAATCAGTTTAGGGTCAAACTTGAAAATTACTCCCGACAGAGAGATGCTGGCCGGTGCGGACGGGAAGAGCGGGCGGCGAGAGGCAGGGTGGGTAGAGCGTGGCGGGCTTGGCGGGAGGCGAGGAGCGGAGCTGGAATGAGCGGCGTGGAGCAGCACGAGTCGAGGCGAGGCAGATTTGATTCATTGATTGATTGGTGGTTCTGGGCACGTCGAATGCTAAGGTCATTAGTCGCGTATGTGTAGGACGTGTTTTTTCTCGCGAGGTGGCAGTTATATTCCCGCTAGATGGTGAGATCCGGCGTCGACGTACCTGTCGGCTAGCGGTGTTTCCCCAACCAGGTATCTCTCACCTGTGGGCACGATTTTGGGCACGTCAATTGCTAAAATCATTAGTCGCGTAAGTGTAGTGAGTGGTTTTTTCCTCGGGGGTGGCAGTTATATTCCCCCGCTGGATGGAAAGATCCGGCGTCAACGTACCTGTCCGCTATCGGGGATTCCCCAACCAGGTATCTCTCACCAGTGGGGCACTGCCCTCGTCGGGACAAGTTCTAAGCTCCTGACCGTTCTCCCGGCATGTGTGGTAGTGTAGTGCATGTAGGCGTGTGTAAGGGGTAAGCACAAGAAGGGGAAGGAAAGATCGCGCGCGGTCCATGGTACGTTTGTTAGGGTACTGATTCGGCATTCGCCTGGTATTGATCGAAGAAACCAATGAAAACTACCGCTCAGAGCAGCCGACCGCTAGACTTCTCCTCCAGACAGCGGCAGAAATCGACCTACCTATCTAGCCAGTGCCGAAAATAGCTATCTGCCACCATCGGGACTCGAACCTAGGTCCTCCCGGTCAGAGTCACTGCAGTGACATCAGTTTATGCCCTGAGCCACCTCTCCCAGAGAGATGGGGTGGAGCAGTAGCAGGTGGAAGGGGCTGTGGAGGAGCGGAATGGAGCGGAGGGCGGATGCAAATAAAACTGCTTCCTTTGTACGCTGAATATAGAATCAATTCCTTTTCCCGGCTAATAGATGAATGATAAATAATTGTACGGACAACGCCGGGTTACTTCAGCTAGTAAGACACAAAAATCAAAAGATTTGTGAAGTATTAACAAAAAAATATTTTTAAATCTTAATATTTCATAGACTTATTTTGTTTACAGCCCTCTTAGTCATTTTTTAAGTTTGTTATTAGCAAGGTTAAAATACAACTTAGCTGAAATAAAAATGTTGTACTAGTGCGTTAAAGATACTTACAATTTTTAATAAATAAATTTGAAAATTATATTGTACTTAAGTAACAATCGCTTCGTAAATAAAATAAATTCTGATCTAATTCCTTATCAAATTGAACTTGTTCTTGAACTGTCCTACACATTGCTCCAGTCACGATAAAACCCCAGAATTGTAAGCCAAATACAAATACAACTAAAAATATTGTATCTCTATAACAAGGACAATAATTTCCCAACGCTGAAAGCGGGCCTATCACTAATCTGGTTGTGGGTGAGTAATAATGTTTCGTAATGATGAGGAAGAGAAAACTCTATTCAATCATTCGCAACGTTTCTTCAGTCACTCTTACTAATCTCGTGCTTAAATATAAGTCGCATTACTCATCAGCTATTCACCACACAGCCCTTAAGGATGCATGATTTTATTGCAGAAATTGTAACCGCGAATGTTAAGAATAATCTGTTTTATATTCGTGCATTGTCTTTTTTTCGCTTCTACTATCACTCCCTTACTTCGTAAGAAGAAAAAATATTGTAATCGTGCGCCAGAACACGGCAATTTTTTTCGTTTTCGGTCTTACTTTTCTTCCTCCGTCTCCTTGGCTTTCCCTTCCTTTCGTTACGCGCAAAAGTGTTTAGGTCTACGAAATAGGCTATTGGGAACGTATAAGGACTTTAGAAAATGTATACAAATCATATCGGGATATAAAAGAAAGGAAATAAACAAGTCTACGGGAATAAGTTTTTTGTCACTTCCAACCCTTCTAAATTCAAATAATGTACTACACAATTTAATACTTCATATGTTTATGAAAATATGAATGTGAGAAAATTTATGAAATATCAAATATAGTTGTTCAGAAAACATGTTTGTAGCTTTTAAATAAAAAATAATTGATCAAAACATTTTGTACTATTATAAATGTTATGTAAATAATCTTAGATAGCAGAATAATATCCAGGAGCAATAAACGCGACTTTATTTTTCTCTAAAATTCTTCAACTAGCCTGTGGTGATTGATTGATTTTTCGTGTTTCCGGGCGCGTCAACTGCTATGGTCATTAGTCCGTTAGTGTAGTGCATGTTTTTTCTCGGGAGATGGCGGTGATCTTCCCCCGCCGGATGGCGAGATCCGGCGCCGACCTACCGTCGACTAGTGGGGTTTCACCCTAACCAGGACTCTCCCACCAGCGGGGCACCGCCCCAGCCAGGACAAGCTCTAAGCTCCCGACCGGTCTCCCGAGATATGTAGTAGTGTAGTGCATGTTAGTGTAAGTGTGTGTGAAAGGGGAGAGGATAGGACAAGGAAGAGGAAGGACAGATCGCGCGCGGTCCGTGGGCCTTTTGGTAGGGTACTGCTCCGGCATTCGCCTGGTGTTGATCGGAGAAACCACGGAAAACTACCGTTCAGAGCAGCCGGCCGCTAGAATTCTCCTCCAGATAGCGACTGAATTCGACCTAGCTGGAAAGCTAGCGTCGAAAATCCTGCCGCCGTCAGGACTCGAACCTTGGACCTCCCGGTCAGAGGCGCTGCAGTGACATCAGTTGATGCACTGAGCTACCGCTCCCGGTGGTTATTTGAAAAAGGATATTAAACGACGAGTATTATAACAACATTTCTCGTATTACCTCTGAGGATTATTACATATTATAATAATTTTACAATTTCTATCCTTCTAAGATTTACCCCATTTCGTGAAAAACATCACCAAACGAAGCCCGAGATATTCGAAAAAAAGTATCATAATTTTTGAAAATTTAAACGCTTAATGAAACTTTTAATGTAGTTCAACTTATACCACCACACTTTTGTTCAATGTATGTGCTAGATTATTACAAATAAGTTAAAAGAACATCCATGTCTCGGGAGTTGAACCGCTATCCTTCTCTTCAGCAAAACACACCCTTAATCGCTGAGCTACCTCGCACTAAGCGATGTACTCTTATTATTTATTGAATGAGGGAAGGAAATGTTTACTCTTCAAATTGTCGAGATTTCAACAAACTGTATAAGAAATTATTTGAACCATTTGGGTCCACAAAAATGCCTTCAATTACTCATTCAATGTAAAACATAATGAAAATGTGAGCTATTGAGGAATTTTTGAAAATTCATAATTTTTAATCAAAATAGCACTTCTGTCATGAGATATAATGGATTCTGCTCTATCTATACGAAAACTTCAAAGAAAATATTTGTATCAATTTTATTTTGGAGAAAATTTTGGAAATAGTTTAGGGGCTTGATGTAAATTATGGGCTCAAGATTGTCCAGGTCGGTCCAAAAATTTTCCCATTTGGGGGAAAATTTTGTATAGGGTTTCGGAATAAGAGTTGTCCGTACAAACGTACGGAAAGAGTAGGGTTTTAATCCCGACAGTTGCAGATTTTCTATACTAGCTGGATAGCAGGTTCGAATTCAACCAATGTCTGGAGAAAAAATTTAACGGTCGGGCACTCATCAGTAGTTTTCCCTGGTTCCTTCGATCAATACTAGACTAATGTCGGAGCAGTACCATAAGTGCCACGAACCATGCGTGATCATTCCTTTCGCTTTCTTATCCCCATCTCTCCCCTTACACTCAAACATATGCACTATATGCTCACACCAAGATGCCGGGACAACAGTTGGGAGATTGTCCTGGCTAGGGCCGGACTTCGCTGGAGAATATACCTGGAGGAAGAAAAATCCGGTAGCCGACGTCCACGTCGTCATCGGATTTTACATTCCGGCAAGAGTGAAACACCGCCACATATCGTCTATAGCATGCACTACACTTACGAAAATAATGACCGCAGTTGTTGTGTCCTGAATCAATACGTGCTCACACAATACTCACTCAATGGACGGACAGCCCGACAAAAATTTTCGGGGAAACAAGTCGGCATAAAGGACCCCCACAACGTCAATTTCGATTGAAACCTTGATATCCATTTTTTGCAACATTACGCAATTTTCTCTACATTGCGTTTACATTACCCCATAAACACTAGTATAATAGAAAGTACAAATACCGTGATGAAAAACGTTTTTTAACAATCAGACTCTTTCGTTGCAGCCCGAGTTTGTTTTATTGGCATTTGTTTGCTGCTCAGTAATCCCAGATGACGTAGCAGATTGGAAAGTCGGTAAACCACCACAAAGCCCGAGGCTACTGGTTCGAATATCGTGTACGGCGTTGGCGTTTTCTGTTGGCGAGCGAACACCCACTCGGTTGGGATGGTGACGTATAAAGCAGAAGCCATGGAAGTGTGAAAGAAGATTGGTCCTATTATATGTTTTCATGAAATTTCAAACCCACACGGCCATTTTCTTGGAATGAAATATTATTTATCTCATTGCATTGAGATTGTTTGAAGACCAAATCCGTGAATTAGGCGATGATATAACCGGTGAAATGAAACCATGCCTCATCCGAAGAGAACGTCTTATTTAAAACTAGCTTAGCGTGGCATCCCCAACATGTGTTTTCATATTAAAACGTTTAATTTGTGCTTTTCAAAATGTAAATTTGAGTCATACTACAATTGCCCGCTCGTTTATTTCCGGACACAAAAAGTTACATGAATCATATCCATTACAATCCTTGATTAAATTTTTGTTTCATTACAAAATTAGATTTAATTATCATCAATCGGATGAATCAAGTCGTAGCGGTTCATGAAAATGTCAAAAAAAGCGAACAGTAATTTACAGATTTTCATTACTGTACTCTTAGGTGCATTAAAACCATCAAAAACGGATGTTTTCTAGAGATTTTCCAAAATATCCTGGAGATAACCGTCTAATAATTCATTACTCAAAAAAACAAAAAGATACGTCTTTAGAGAAATTTTGCAGAATCTTCTGATCTGCAAAATAATGATCACTTCCCCATCAAGAGACCGAGACGCATCGAATTACACATCATTTGGTTCGTGAGTGACGGACAGACGAACGGACGGACGCACTCACATTACTCGATTACTTTGTAAGAATTTGTAGTCCATTTCTATTTATGAATCTTTAAAACCACTGATAACACAGTGACCTGTTCTTTTGTTCAATTTGTTTATTTTTCCTGAAAAGGGGAAATTTTATCGGGGTATAAATGAATTCCTTTCTTTACAGATCTACGTGATACTACATATCTTACTCACCTATTGTGATAATTCTCGTCTATTTTCTTGACTACGAAGTTTGATAAAGTTTTCGTTCGTTAAAATCATAGGCCTGCATGATCTCGGAGTATCATGATCTGAGTCAGTCATGATACTCATTTACTGAATAAAAACAGTATCGCAACGTAGACATTTGTAATTTTGAAAATATAATAAATTTTAATTTTACATTTTCCATTAACCGATTTACTTGCATTGTTAAATGATAAGCATTCCTCTATTGGCGAAGCCAGTTCGATCGTTCTTACTCGCACGTGTATTTGTGTACTCCAGCATTATATAACCAAAATGTGACGGAAACAACAGAAAAGGGAAGAGACGATACGTTTTGTACAATATAATTTGTTAATATATTTGTATCAACAATACATTCTGTCAATATGTGTCAATTTATGACAAAAAAATTCAACTAAAGAGAAAATTTTAAGCAAGAAATAAAAATATATAATTAGAAAAAATCATAACTATTACTCAAAGCCAAAGTAAACATAGGTACAGAAATATAGTAAAGGAATGAAGCGATTCGCTGGATTGACATCTATCTTCAATATATGGTCATTTTTTTTGAAAGAAATATTTGTCATTGTTTACTCCGTGATTAGTTATATCACTTCCAGCGAATCTCTAATGTGGACACAAGATATCCACATCAGAAACCAGATCACACTGTGTGTGGTTTTGAACTACGTTGCCAGATACGTATGATGTCTGCTTTACCTGAAGATCTGCAATGAACTCACTGTAATGAAGAAAAGCTGTTCGCAATATCACCACTTCAATGCAGAAAGGCTCTTTGTAATCCGAGATATAATGATGTTTACTGAGAGGCAATACATCCTGTTCCTATTCAAAACATCTCCCGCTTTATAGTTATTATTCTGAAGTTAGTGTTGGTAAGCAGCACCACGAGTCAGTGAAATCTTCGACAACGATAGATACAATTCTGAAGGAATTGTTTATCACCACCGTCATTCCGTAAAAAAGGTGTGTAGGGAGAATGCAGAGTTAGAGATCGTCAGCATTGAACATAACAATCACAAGTAACAAGTTACACTGATGCCCGCGAGGGGTACGCTGATTGCCCAAGCAATTTTGAACTAGTGGTGCTACAGAATGGCACAGACATTTTTGTACTAGATAGTTCCGTAATTTCTTTGGCCGGGTCTAGCCTTTCGGTCGTGCCCCATCCTTTTGCCTGCTGCCATCTATCGCCGCCCAAACATTTTTTCACATTTGCTCAATTTTTCGGTTTCCTAATTACAGAAACAAAAAAGTACTTTAAGAATACAATAGAAGAGTAAAACCTCGTCCTCTGTGGAAATTTTCGTTGGCAAATTTGGAGACGTTTTTACGAAAATGGCGTTTAAGAGTTACTATAAATGCGAAATTTGAAGCTTTTTTTCACAGAAAAATATTGGGTTTTGGAAAAAGTTCATTGGAAGTTATTTGACGCGCCTCTACTCACAAGTTCAATAATGCATACAAATTGCTGGAAATGTGCATATTAAAGGCATGAGAGATATTTGTAAAAAATTACATTTGTTTTCGAAATATTTGAAAAAATAAAATAATATAGCAAACTTAATTGTGTGTCATCTAAAACAATTAGCATTATCTGTATGAAAAGTTTTAAGAAAAAATTTGGAACTGTTTTTGAGAAATTGACGTTTGAACGGCCCTGAAAATCCGGAATTTTGAGCTCGTTTTCACAGCAAACTTGAGAGTTTTCGATATGAAGTTCTATACGACATTATTTAAAGCATTTGTACTCTTAAATGCAATATTGTGAACAAATCTCTGCTAACGTAATTATTAACGACGTGAGAGGCTATTCAAAAGAAAAAAAGAATAGAGCTGTTTATATAATCTAATAGAATACATTAGGCACTATCTTCTTTTTATTATTAAAGTTGCACATATTGCTAACAATATTGGGTGAAAACTATTAACAGTTTCAAAAAATGTACATGTCCTGAAAGAACTAATTATGGAAAACCAATTTCATTTGAAGGAAATATCTATATCTTTAATTTTGTAGTTGTAGGAAGACACCAGAAAAAATTCAAACTTGTTTTCAAAAATTCAGAGTTAAACGTGAAAATCGGACCTATGCCACCTCTATAAGCGTATTTTAATGTATTCTTAAAAGAAATTTAAAGAAAATGTGGAACCGTTTTTGAAAAAAAATTGAAAATGTCTCTGGGGCTTCATGAAAAGTACCCCCGCATTTTGAAGAAATTTTTTCAAAATTGCAGCGTCTCGAGTCGAACCAGATTGACCGGGGAATATCCATTTTGGAACAAATGGTATGTATGGTTTAGGCGCTAGTGGTGTTCACAGACAAACGGACAGACAGTCATACGGACGGACGGACGTTTTGAAAACAAAAACAACCCTTTTTCGGTATCAGGGGACCCCAAAACGTGTATTTCCGTTGAAATCTCGAAATCTATTTTCCGCAGCATCACATAACTTTCTCTATACTATGAATATATATATATATATATATATATATATATATATATATATATATATATATATATCCAAAATCTACGGAAATCGTTGTTAAAATTACTAAAGACTACATGAAAAACATCTACGAAAACATGCCAGCATTGGTACGTATGTACGTCTAAAACAGAGAAAACCCCATCAATATTGAACTTATTTTAATAACCAATTAAAGTTTACAAAAAAATCATAACTATCAGACAAGACCATTAATCAAAGCCGAAGAGTTTCAAACGTAGACATATTCAAAATTTTTACTTGGCAACACGGATGGCGCGCGATCTATTCTTCCTCTTCCTTGTCCTATCCTCTCCCCTTACACACACACTTACACTAACACGCATTACACTACCACATATTCCGGGAGACCGGTCGGAGCTTAGAGCTTGTCCTGGCTGGGACGGTGCCCCGCGTGTGGGAGAGTCCTGGTTAGGGGGAAACCTCACTAGCCGTCAGTAGGTCGGCGCCGGATCTCGCTATCCAGCGGGGGAAGATCACCGCCATCTCCCGAGAAAAAATATGCACTACACTAACGGGACTAATGACCAGAGCAGTTGACGCGCCCGGAAACACGAAAAAATCAATCAATCAAACCGTCGGGCGTTCTCCTGAACAGTGCTCCTGCAACTATTGCAGATGTGCTGGCTGAGTGGTCGTGGGAATTCAGAGGTGTGAATTCGGTGAATAAAACTAAAAGAAAACTTTCGTATGTCTAAACGTACAAACAAACAAGAAAATAATAATAGAGAAAATACTGCGCGCTCCTCTCAATGGCAGGCGGTTCCGCATTAGCGATCCCCTCGCCCAGTGTGCGTGCATGCTGCGTGGGTCCGAATCGCCCCGGGCGAAGCGAGTTCTACGTGGGGAAGCCGTGGCGTGGTGTGGCGTGGCGTGGCGGGCGGGCGACCGCAGGAGGAGGCGTTCCGCTCGCGTGGACGCTCGCCCCGCCGCCCGCCGCCCCGCCGCCCCATCGCCCCGTCACCCGTTCCCCCTCGCCCAGCCCTACCGCCCATTTCGCTCCAGTGACGCGACGGCCCAACAAGCGCTGCTAACTTGATGCAGAGGGGAATTGCAGACCATTCAGACCGCGCCGTACACGCCACAGGCGTGCAATTTGGCTGCAAAACGCGCCGGTATACGGGACGCCAATCGCAGCAAGTCTTCACATCGCGAAAAAAAAGCGAGACAGAAAAGAGTGCTTTCTTTAAACCAGAACCTTCAGCTGTTCTACCCTCTCCATCTTGAAAACTTGCAAGGTTAATTCGAAATTCCATTAGAAGAGAGACGAGCGTTCGCGTTACAGCGCCCTGTTGTGTTCGAGATTCCAAAGAATTTATTTTTGTTGGAAGTGTTGTCCTTGTGTATCCGTGATACTCTAAAATAACTTAAATGTACTTAAAAACTAGGGGCTTGCAGCAAAAAAAATATTGTTGGGCAAAACCTCATAAAATATCTTTCCAAAAATCCAATAACGAGGCTCAGCAAAAATTTGTCAGTTAATTAGCCGAGAAATATATTGACCAAGTAGTAACAACGACAACAACAATAAGAAGAAGAATATGTTCTACGGGCATATTATATAGCAACACGGTGTAGGCAAGACATTACTACATTGCTACCAACAACTACAAACAATAATTTTGAAAAAATAGACTTCCGAGATGAATGTAAGGTATGTCAACAAGCAGCGCAAACAATAGACCACATTATAACGTCATGCATAAACTTGGAAAACACAGAATACCTAAGCCCAATCTAACAGCAAACATTATCCATCAAGCCCTTGCAGTGAAATATGTTCTAATATCGCCTGACACCACATGCCCCTATGTAGATAAAGTCAAGCCAATATTGTAAAACAAATATTACAGGATGTACTATGATATCCAAATACACAAGAACAAAACCATTGCAGCTAGTAGACCAGATATTGTAATTCACGACTTCACAGCCAAAAGGCTTTCTTCAGTGATATCACACATCCATTAGATCACTATTATTGATAAGGCAGAAAGAGGAAAAATCATCCTTGGACATAAAATACAGAGAAGTATATCGTCTTAATTTTGTTGCAGTTATGCCATTTGTTATCACAGCAACTGGTTTGGTCAATAAAATCCTGAAAAAGTATATACAAAATTTGTACTTAAACCCCAATGCAATAATCCTTAAAACTCAAAAATCGGTCTTGTTAGAAACATGTCGAAAAGTAACCAAGTATGTGGTCTGCCAATGTTGGCCCCACACACCTGAGAAAACCGAATGATTCCCATGATTTAAGTCAATAATAATAATAATAATAATAATAATAATAATAATAATAATAATAATAATAATAATAATAATGCTTGCGGGGGTATTCCCCATCCAGATATCTTCTACCCGCGGGGCAACGCCCCATTCCGGACAAGCTCTAAGCTACCTGGTGTTAATCGGCGAAACCACAGAAAGCAACCGATTAGAGCACCCGTCCGCTAGAATTCTCTCTCAGATAACGCCTGAATTTGACCTAGTTCTGTAGCTAGTGTCGAAAATCCTACGACCATCGGGACTCGAACCTAAGACGTCACGGTCTCAGGCATGGAGTGACATCAGTTGATGCCCGGAGTCACCTCATCCAGTCCGGAATCACAAAATAATCAATCAATCCATTAAATGTATCGAGGCAGAGAATTTACAATAAATTTAATCAGACATATTATCCCTCGGATCCCTCATCATATCTTCATAATCTATAATGTTACAGTTATACAGAATTGTATATTTGTAACATTATAGCTTAATAGTCATAATAATTATAGCATTTCGCTTACGGAAAATGGTCACTAAACTATAGAATCTACGAAAATTGGAAAGGTCTTATTCGGTTCGTTATTAACCTCAGAAGAGTGCAAACATAAAGATAATCGTATAAATTTACTACCGCAAATTTATTATTCGTTTTCTTTCTAACTTTCTGACACTGGTTTTTCTTTCACTTCGATTCAGTTACGTTTTACGGTGAATTAATACAGGTAAACACAGTGAATGTTGTGTTTTCAAGATAACAAGACATTTGTTTTTTTTTATATAATCGTGCAGATAAAAGTTGTGAAAATTGTAGTTAAGAAAAGGTCTGTTTCTACCAGACGTTCCGAAGGTCCAGATATAGCTTTCGGGATAGTTCGAAATTCAGAACGCAAGCTCGTTCGAGAAGTGATAATCGCAACAAATGGGCAGCGCGGATATCGTATTTAAGTATCAAGTGATGTCACTGCAGTACCTCTGACTGGGAGGTACTACGTTCAAGTCCCGCCAGTGGCAAGATGTTCGATACTAGCTTGTAAGCTAGGTTCGCTGCTGGAGGAGTCAGTCTCTGTCTGGAGGAGAATTCTAGAGGCCGGCTGCTTTGATCGTAAGTTTTCCGTGGTTTCTCCGATCAACATCATGCGAATGCTGGAGCAGTACTCTAACAAACGGGCCTATGGACCGCACGTGATCTTTACTTCCTCTTCCTTGTTCTATCCTCACCCCTTACACACAGTTACACTAACATGAACTACACTACCACACATGCCGGGAGACCGGTCGGGAGTTTAGAACTTGTCCCGGTTGGGGCGGTGCCCCGCTGGTGCGAGATACCTGATTGGGGGAAACCCCGCTAGCTGACAGTAGGTCGTCTCTGGATCTCGCCATCAAGTGGGAGAAGATGACCGCCATCTCCCGAGGAAAACGTGCACTACACTTACGGGACTAATGACCTCCGTAGTAGACGCGCCCGGGATCACTAACAACTAACCAACCAACCAACCTTCTCTGTTGGATGCTGAAATTCGGCGTCGGCTTGCGAGAAATTTCTCCTTCTTGGTATCTCTCCCAACGGGGCACTGCCCTAGCCAAGTCAAGCTTCTAGCTCCCGGCTGGTCTTCCGATATATGTTGTCGTGAAGTGTTCGTAAGTGTATGTGTGTGTGTGAGTGTGTGTGTGTGTAAATGAGGAAGGAAAAATCGTGCACGGTCAGTAGACGTTTGTTAGCGTACTGCTCCGGAATTCGCTTGGAGTTGATCGTAGAAATCAAGGAAAACAACTGATTAGCGCAGTCGCCCTAGATCCACCAGACAGCGAATGGATTAAATAATTTCAAGGGCTGCAGGTCTTTGCCGTCATCCCAGCAACCGGGCAAAATTCCCGCTTTTAGAACAGACTCGGCTTTAAGAGTTTTCACCTCAAAATTAAAAGAATGTCAATATAGCATTGAAAGAAGAAAATATAAGGAAAAGTCGTGGATGTGCATGTGCTAGAATTTCAGAAAAGATGTCTGCCTCATTGTCAAATGAAATTGATTCTTGATGGTGCTTCTATATTTTGGAGAACAATAATAGACTGATCCTTTTATGTGTGATGAACTATTGAACAGACTGCAAGTAGACTACTCAAGTGTTACACCAAGATCCAAAATGGACTGTAGCGCCATCGTAAAGAAAATATTTTTATTGGTTTTTAATGTGTCGCTCAATTGATGAGCACCTTTTACTGTAATAGGTTTCCAGTTCTTGTTATTGTTATTATTATTATTATTATTATTATTATTATTATTATTATTATTATTATTATTGTTGTTGTTGTTGTTGTTGTTGTTGTTGTTGTTAAATAGACCTATATCTATCGACGTCTCACTCCGCATCTCAAGAGCAGCGTTCGACATTCATATCCTACGTATACCTCCTTTTGCACGAGGCTCATAGGCCATTTGTTGTCTAGTGGACGTAACGCAGAACAGTTCATTTGAGAGGATCGCAAAGCATTTGTTGATTTGAAGGAAGCGCGGCTGACGCGGCCGCCGCACGGCTCCGTCGCTCCACCCTCCGCCCCTGCGTTGGAGCCCCCCACAGACTCCGAAGCAGCTCACGACCGCACACCTCATAGTCAGAAGCAGCGGAACTAAAAGGGGCTACAGCACTTCGATTACTGGTTCAGAGGAACTTGAAATACTATCGTCGTATGATGTTTGTATGCTTTATATAATGCGTGAAGTCATGAATAGCACTTAATCCTCTCTGATACATTCGAATATAGATTGCACCTATTATAATAAGCTGAATATCAGAGTTTGTGGGGATTGACAACTGAAATGATAAAGATGCATTTCAAAGGAAGACGCGAAAGAAATATAAAGAATCAACGATAGTTAATTTCTTTAGAAAATGTTGATTAACAAAAGAATATACTCGAATTAATATTTATGCTGTCATTTTATAGAACATAAGGAAACTCATATATCTTCCATTGTGCTCCTCTTTAGAAATAATATTAATAAATTATTTAATTGGAATGTCGCATTTCATTCTTCATGTCACTAGCTTTCAATTAATATCCTCCGAATGTTCCTTTAATTGAGATTTTCGTGTTCTAGGCAATCAGAAATATCGCTTTAGAAGTTTTAAACATCTGGAGGTAGAACAATTCAAACACCGATAAAACATATTTCCTTCAGTACGGAAAAGGAGAAGCGTTTGGCAGCGATCCAACGCAACAGGTGTGTTTTCAGGAAGTTGCGCAAACACTTCAGAAGCAAATATAGGTCATGAACTACAGAACGTAATAGGTTACACGCAATGCTTGATTTATAAAATTTTAGGTCCAGAAGGGCGCTCGAATTAACTATTAATTTAATTGAAATAGTTATATATAATATAATTTAATAATTACAAAACAAAATTAAAAACACATCTGTGGTAGCACTGGTTTTATATGAATGTAATAATAATAACAATAATAATAATAATAATAATAATAATAATAATAATAATAATAGGAAATAAAAATAGGATTTGTAATGACATTTTATCTTTTTTTATTAATAATTTTATTGGATTCGTAGAAATGATACAGTTATGTGGAAAAGATTTAATTTTGAGTTTACGAAAGTTGGTTGAACTAAAAATCAAAGTAGCCATGTTTTTGTCCTCTGCTGTTTGTTTGTTTTTCTATTTTGTTTCCGAGGTGCCGGAACCCCGTTCCCCCGCATTCCGCCAGAAATCAAGCCCCTATTATACGTATGTTTGCGGATTATTTCGAATAATGTACGTGTGAAATATGAATAAATAAATGTGTTCTTAATTTCAGACTGTGACAGTGTATTCATTATCGATTATAAAAGGATCGAATGTATCATATTAATCATAGATGATTGAACAGGTGGCCCGCCTAAAAGTTTCTACAGTGGTTCTGTATTCTCACTTAATAAAAACATTTTATTTCTGTAAATATGAAAAATTGTTGATGTCCCAATTTCTTAAGCTGGCAATTTGAGGAATTGTTTACACTTTGGGAAGACACTCTCCAAACCATCTGGCAACTCTGTAAATAGTTCAACTTCAATTGTATTAAATTAATAAATTAATTTAACAGTTTTTGACGTAAAATAAATAAAATAATTAATTTGTAATTTATTTATTAAAGTTATTTCATTCTCCTTGTTTGAAGGCTACATGTTTACAATTTTCCTAAAGATTGTACCCATCACACAAAGGTTTAATAAGATGATTCCCTATATCGGTCCTTTGGAATGACATGATTCGAACTGACCAACGGTTCTACTGGATTCTGCTACAAGCAGATCATACCTGTGCTGCAATCTCTGAACAAAAATGGAGAGTATAGATAGAAATGTAGGCAGATAGAAAAAGTGGAGAGATGAAACTTTCCCATCAATTTTCACGAAACGACTGAAATGTTAGTTACAACCTTGTAATTTGAAAGGTGTGGCATTCAATATGACGACTAAAAGTCTATTAACAATATTATCTAAAAGCAATATTATCTGTCTAAAATAATAATGTATCTTTAATTTACTGAAAGTATTTTTTAAATTTACGTGATAAATAATTACATTACCGCGAAAAAAGTCAATTGTGATAAAAAATATTAAACATCTCCGCAAAGAATTACGATTACAAGGAAGAATCTCAATAATACTTGACAACGCTTCTGTCAATACACAGATCTTGTCCGTGCTCTGATACTAGAATATCTTGAAAATTCAGAGTATGCTCGGACAGTTCAGTTAATTGATTTTTTTTAAGCTTCCCATGGGAGTATTTCGCATTCCTCCTAAAAGCTGTCTAAAAATTGCTGTTCCGAGGCTCAGAGCGAAGGCGCTCGACTTCCATTAAGGAGGTCCGTGTTTGATTCCCGTCGATTCCTGGACAATCTCATGTGAAACTTGTTCCAACAAAACAAGTTTCGCTGCTTTACAAGGGCTAGTCCAACCCCCTGTGAAGCGTCATGAACTCTACCCCTCTCCTAATTCCTTCCCAATTCTGGCCACTGGGTAGTGACGCAGGAGCGCGTAAGAGAGAGGCGCGTACGCGGACCTGGCGCACCTCTTGCCAACTGATTGCGACGAGACTGGACAGTAGACTATTAATATAATAAGAAATGTTAACTGATGACCCCTGAAGTAAAAAGGACGTGCTCAACGCCCTCCTAGGGGTTTCGGGGCGCGTTGCGTCATTTACAGACGAAAACATTTGTTTTAAAAAAAACACCGCGTTCCCCTGGACATAAGCGTACCGTAGTTTGAGAAGCCAATCTAGAACATATCACTTACATTCATCGTAGACATAATCAATAAATTTCTACCTGTGGATCTAATTACATGGACCATGAACGTTGTGTAGCTATCCCGTATTAATTGAAATATAAACATATTAAATTTATTCCATTTTGCACTGTCTTGTAACAGTACCCATTCACCGAAATACATTTAATCACCTTCAGTTCAAACATATCCAAACTATTAGCACTGCAATGCAGCACAGCGTTTTTCCTATTATTTGTGAAGAGTATGTAAAATAAGTATCGGCACGTATAGGTAGCGGTATTTCCGTCGAAATGTCGACATTGTGCACCGGGAGCGGTAGCTCAGTGCATTAACAGATGCCACTGCAGCGCCTCTGACCGGGAGGGCCTAGGTTCGAGTCCTGACGGCGGCAGGATTTTCGACACTAGCTTTTCAGCTAGGTTGAAATCAGTCGCTGTCTGGAGAAGGATTCTAGCGGCCGGCTGCTCTGATCGGTAGTTTTCCGTGCATCTCCGATCAACAGCGAGGCGAATGTGTTAAAATGCCGAAGCAGTACCTTAACAAACAGGTCACGGACCGCGCGCGATCTTTCCTTCTTGTCCTATCCTCTCCCTTTACACACCACTACACTAGCACATATTCCGGGAGACTGGTCGGGAGCCTTAAAGCTTGTCCCGGCGGGGGCGGTGCCCCGCGGGTAGGAGAGTCCTGGTTAGGGGGAAACCCCGCTAGCCGACGGTAGGTCCGCGCCGGATCTTGCCATCCAGCGGAGGAAGATCACCGCCATCTCTCGAGGAATAACATGCACTACTCTTACGGGACTAATGACCTAAGCTGTTGACGTGTCCGGAATCACCAACCAATCGACATTGGGGTTTGGAGTATTGCATATGTATCATATGATGTAAAATTGTTATGTTATGGAAAATGATGTTATTGTATATTTAATTATTGTTATGTAATGCTATAATGATGATACTATGTATTATGCGAGAATGTAAAATCACTTTTAGAATCGATGGAGATACGAAATCACGAAGAGTCCATAATAACCGTTTGGTCTCTGCCCACGTATAGCAGAGCCCTCAATGGCGAAAGAAACCTGCATCATCAGCACGTATGGAGGGCGTCTCTTCTCCGAAAGCTCACTTAACGATCGTTCCCTCCCTCCCGAGGTGCCATCGTTGCGAGGGAAAAATCCTGACGGCGACCCCTGCAGCGAAACCCAAGGGGCCTGAGGTTGTTGCCCTTAACGAGCTGCAAGCACTATCTTCTTTCACGTTAATAAAATATTAAAACATGAACTATTTCCATTCCTCTATCCTTGACTGCAGACCGGAATAAAAATAATTCGATACAAAATTACTTAGAAATAATTGAAGCTAATAAATTAAAACGATAGAAACTAAAAATGGAAATTCAAACTAATGCGATGGAAAATAATAGTGAGTCTTTGCTGAATAATTTGAATTCATGAATAATATTACGATTATATTCAATAATACGTCATTTTCACACAATTAGCTGTATATGAAGACATTTCACATTTAATGTTCACATACAATTTAATGTCCTACGAATTACGATTAAATTCGCTACTGCAAAAATCATAAAAAAGTATATTCTTAAAAAAATTTATTTTCATGAACACAAGAGCTGTCTAATAGCATCGTAATTTTTTTCATCCGGGGGCTTTTTCCAGCTTCAGGGCATGCCGATATTTCGATTATCCGCGCTGGGTACCCACTATGTGTCTCATGGGGACACATATTACCCTCTACACTAGGCACTGACACGCTTGCAGGCTCCTCCATCTATGGTCAGCAGACTCAGAAGGCCTTCCGCTACAACACACATACACGAAAGACAGGGGAAAACCAACCATGCCCACCGTCGGACTCGAATCCGCGACCTCTCTAAGTAAGGCACTGCGTCGGCACACGCTGTAGCCACATCGGCCATCCAGGTTGCGCCTAATGGTATCGTAAACGATTCAGCTTAAAAACCCAAACTAGTAACGAAAAAGAGTTCTCAATGGCGCGACCAAAATGGTCCTGAATAAATTCCACACTTTATCTTTATTAGTAGTTCGAGCGTGGGAAAGGAGTTTTACTAGTGACATTTTAATTATGCTTGATATATTTTATATTTAATAGCAAATACACAACAATATTTTTTTGGAGAAATTTTCCTCACATTTTTAATTTCTTAGGTTATTTTGTAAGAAGAGAAAGTAATCGTGCGCCGGGAATTGGCAATATATTAATTTATATATTTCATATTCAATAGAAAATACAAAACAATATTTTTTTGAGAAATTTTCCTCCCATTTTTAATTTCTTAGGTTATTTTGTAAGAAGAGAAAGTAATCGTGCGCCGGGAATTGGCAATATATTAATTTATATATTTCATATTCAATAGAAAATACAAAACAATATTTTTTTGAGAAATATTCCTCACATTTTTAATTTCTTAGGTTATTTTGTAAGAAGATAAAGTAATTGTGCGCCGGAAATCGGCGATTTTCGACAGAAAAACTCATATTGCCGAATCCTGGAAACGAAAAAATAAATAAATCTTCTCCATATATGTAGTAATTTTTTTCATCTAACACGTTGTGTAGATAGAAATTTATATCTTTATCTAACACGTAGTGTAGTTAGAAATTATGTTGTATGAGTCCATTGAAAACAAAAAATCCATTGACGGCAAAACATCTCTCTCTCCGCCTGTTTCCGTCTGTGGTCAACGCTAGCGTTTAAACCGTTCAGGCGATTTTCTCCAAAATTGATATTCTGCGATCGATCTTAACGAAATCGAGTCCCTGCAAGTTTGTAAAGATAATTTTGATTTGTTTAGTACTTTAGATGAAGCCTCGACATTTTTGAAATTTCCCCAAAATTGACTCCAAATACTATGATTACATTTTGACTTCGGATAGAGTCTAGAATACTTAAATAATGTGTGAATGAATGAAAGAAGTGTCCCATTTTTGTAGAAATCTCTAAATTTTCGAAATCTGTAAAACTAAATGTTCTTCGGCGCCAGCCAACAACTATAATTTTGAAGAAAGATTTTTTTCTTAAAGAAATGTGTTCTTTAAAGACAGATCTTGAATAAGGTCATGCACAAAAAATGATATTTGTCCAATTTAAAGTATGTGTTCTGTTGCAAACTAAAAATTCTAATATCTGGAAAAGAGAAAGAAGTTCAGGACCAGTTGCTGATCCTAACACAAAAGAACTAGTACGTATGTAGGTCATTCAATAATTAAAGAGCAAATTGGTATGGAGAAAAAACAGTTGGTAGGAGAAGTTTGGTAATTTTAGAACTTTAAGTTGGCATCACTGGGATGAGTTCTGACCATCTGGATGATCAGCATTATTGTGTTCATTACCTCAAAATTAAGTTGAACGATGGCGAGTCGGCCTGAAAATTCCACGTTGGTTGAACAACGTTCTGTGGTTCGTTTTTTACTTGCTGAATGTGAAAAAAATGCTAATATATTCTGTAGAATGACTAAAGTGCATGGTGAAAGTTGTATGAACCGCAAGAATTTTTACAAGTGACAATTCAAAAGTGGTCGAGACTCAGTGATTGATGAACCCGTTCTGACCGCATAAGTAGGAAAAGTCAGGTTTACGGTGTTTGGGAACGCTGTGGGTGCGTTTTTTGTGATTATCTCGATGAACAGCGTACAATATACAGCCTATAATACACAGATATGCTTTTTAACAAGGTGAATCCAGCCATGAGAGAAAAAACTTAGTGGATCTCAGAGGAGAGGTGTGATTTTCCCGCAAAACAGCGCACGTCCTGACACTGCTCAGCAAAGCTGTGAAACCATCGATAAAATGGGTTAGGAGGTTCTCCCTCATCCCCATTACAACCCCGATTTAGCACCACGTGTTTTCCATTTGTTTGGTTCACTGAAGGAGGTATTATGTGGGAAGCAGTTCTAGGACAACGAAGATATCAAAAAATTTGTGGGAAATTGGTTGAAACACCAAGATAAGAGTTCTTTGCAGCCGGTGTAAAAATGTTGGTAACCCGTTGGTACAAGGGCATAAATGTTGGTGGGAATTATATTGAAAAGTAGGAAAATTCCTGTTTTGTAAAAACACATTGTTATTTCTCCAGACCAATTTGTTTCTTCAATTATTCAATGCCCCTCGTTTTATCAGCAAGGAACGCCTAAATGCATCATGACAATAGTAATAGACACTGAGGACATCATAGACTTCAAAACCTGGGGGTCAAACTATTTTAAGAAGACAATCAAGTCTCTTGCTCGTCCTGACAATCCTCATCGTGAGCCTGGCGTGATTCTTTCCAAGTAAAGCAGCTAACGTATGATAGAGAATATTTTGTTTACCTTGTGGTACGTGAGTAAATACTATATTGATGGGCTTATCAAGGACTCATTCATGTTGGCAAAAAGGAAGGCACGTCCAGTTTTGCCTTTCAAGAAAGTTTAAACGTTAGATGTTCTTTCAATCAACGGAAACAAAATATTGAAATTGTCTTCCATTGCATGAAGAATGGTTGTGTGTTTATGGTGAGTAAATAATTATGGATAGAATGACATTCAAAGACGATACGTGGTGGTTTGAGAAAATCAATTGCGCCACATTCACACGATGGAAAAGCAAGAGCGCGGTACATGAACCAAAAGCATTCGGCTTCGCGGGGACGTTGCTCCACTGAGGCAAGCTGAACTTTACAAATGTAGACAAATAAACACATTTTGGGGTAAGGTCTCGATTAATTGGTGCCCTTATTAGCGAAAAAACTCTCAAAGGGCTATCTATTTGCTGACAACCTTTTAAAAGTTTGCACCTCTTGGAGTTACATGCGCCCTCTAATAGTGTTCATTACAGTTCAGCTCTTTACCATCGACTATAAAACATATAAAAGACTGCTCTAATAGTTCGAAATAAATATTAAGTGTGGGACGTAATGGTTAGTTTAGTAACGTATTATAATTATAATATTATAATAGTTAATATAATATTATTATAATAACGTTAATATAACGTATAGTTTGCTTAATCTCGTAAATAAAAACTGTTAGTCCGCGAATGTGTCGGAATGTACGTATTATTCTCATGGCTTACTGTATTGCAACACAGAAGTTTCGTCACATGGTAATGTTCAATATCACTTGTGTTTACTACACTCTATCTTTAATATCTCACCAATCTACATCCTAAAACGTAATGGGAGTGTACCTATAAGGATATTGTAAGAAAATGAATTTCTCTAAGACTGATTTCTCTATATTTATTTCTGGATTTCTCTATATTGTATAACTGGTTTCTGTCATAATAGAAACAATTTTTACAACTATATTGTTGTTATAGTTAAATACAGACAATTTATTTTGTAAAGTTCCTTTAATAATATGTGAATTGTTACTCAATATCTTAGCAACCTAGCTTCCAAAACCTGAGTAAGTCCTCCCGCAGACAGTTCGTTTATTTTGTTAGGTATAACATGATCTTTCTTCCATCAAATTGCGTTCCAAATCCCTCCAGAACTTTAGACACGGCACCTTAAAAGCATTCGCTACTAGATCTTACCTGTACGACTTCCACCAATAGAGAAAATTTTAAACGTAGATATAGAATGCATTCTATTTGTGGTGGTTGACATTCTGGGTATCAAAACATCAAGCCATTTCCTAGCCATAATTTTCTTTCAGGAAGCTCTCCAAACAAACATGTAAGACTTGATGGTGAAAACGTTTCCAAACAAACTTGGGAAAATACATGAATAGTCCTTTCATTTTGAGCTTGCGGCCTGCTTTGGAGGATCCTGCCCTTTGATCGGCGGGCGGCGCGGCCAGGCTTCGATATTCAGCATAGTTCCATGTTACCGTTTAAAGCAATGCTGCCAACCTTCCCTGCTGTGAAGCCACTCATATCCCTGTACCGACTTTGGAGGCTTAGGGCATCAAGTGATATCACTGTAGTGCCTCTGACCGGGGAGTTCCAGGGTTCGAGTTCCAACGATGGCGGGGTTTCAACACTTCATAGCTAGATCGAATTCAGCCTCTCTCTGGGGGAGCATTCTATCGTCTGGCTGCTCTAATCGGTAGTTTTCCGTGGTTTCTCCAATCAATAACAGGCGAATATCGGTGCAGTACCCTAACAAACTGGCCACGGACAAGCTGACCAAACTCGCCTTTCTCAATGTGACTCCACACATTCGGCATTCACCGAGCAGCGTGCTACTGCTCGCCCAATTCCGAACAGTGCGCGATCTCTCCTCTTTCTTGTTCTCTTTACCTCTTAATTACACGCACTTACACTTATATGCACTACACTATCACATATGTCAGTAGACCAGTCGGGAGTTTAGAGCTTAACCAGGTTGGGGTAGTTCCCCCCTGGTGGGAGATACCTGGTTGAGGAAAACCCGCAAGCCGCCGTGTTGGTCGGTGCCGAATATCATTATCCAGCTACGGAAGAACACAGCCACTTCCCGTGAAAAACATGCACTACACTTACTGGACTAATGACCGTAGCAGTTGACGCACTCGGAATTACGAAATCAATCAGTCAATCCTATCCTATCCTCGCGGACATCTAGGGCTGATCTGTCACAAATTAAAACAGAGATGAGAAAAGATGTTAGCCGCTTGGCAGTACCTCAATTCTCTGGATGTCATAGGCGTTTCGCCTGTATAGCTTTTTCGACGCAACCTACTATACAAAACAGAGACGGCGCCATCCGGCCGGTGCCATCCGGCCGGTGCCATCCGGCGCCGTAGATCGGACTAGTACAAAGCTAAATTTATATTTAGAACGTTATTTGACTCTTATAAAGCTTCTGTAATATTTTTAAATTTAAGTGCTTAGAATCCCACACTATGAACGGTGCGTTTAAATCCAAGTGCAAAATTTTGGATTCGAATGTAGCGCGGCACAGAAAGAAGGCCACGATGGAAGCGTAAGCTTCTGCGGCCTGTGTCGAGGTCTATTTGGCTTCCTAGAGACGCCGCGTCATAGGGGTTTTTTCCTCAAGGCGACTCCACACATCAGTTGTTCGGCAAATGGTCGCTTCCTTTCACGTGTCCAAAAGACCAACACGTGGTGGCAAAGCGAGTACCGAATGTTGATCTCTCGGCAAATAGCAAGCAACTCATCCACACTACTTGTGTTTCAGCGAACGGTAGCAGTGTATAAAGATAGGTTTGAATTAAATCGGACATGTGGAGGCATTTTGATGATGATTTATTCGTTTATGACGACTCGTGCGCCCCGTGAATTCGACGCAACCCGCCGCACAGTCAACGATTAAGCGCGTCTTCACTGCTTGCAAGTATTTTGCCCCTTCGATTGTGAAATATCGACCGGAATTATCACTTGAATCTCGCTCGAGTAAATCAAATTTTTCCAAGGTAGTGTCATAGCGAACTCACGCCCAAATTTCAGAGAGAACGTTTGAACAATAGGATACTTGACAACCGTGTCCAAACTAGAACATAGAAAAAAACCATACTTGCGAGAACGTCTTTCATCTATTAGAATTATTGCACAGCGCGTAAAACGATTAACAATCACGTGAGCAGTAGAGTGTGATGTGTAATACACTGCAATAGCGAAGCATTGCCGGGTCTACCGGTGGTCCATAACAGGCTTGATTGGTGATTCTAAAGCGAGAAGCAGTTTGCTGTTGAGAGTGGTGGCAGTGGCAGGGTGCGCGTTGTGTTGCAGAGCTGCGGGCCGAGGCGCGGGTGGCGCCGGGCGGCGCGGTGGGGCTGGCCCAGCCTCCGGACGTGGGCGGCGCCAGCTACGAAGAAGCGGAGGGCGCGGCAGCGCTGCTGGTCGACGAGGAGGCGGGGGCGGTGGGGGGCGGCGGCGGCGAGATGGCGGCGGCTGACGACAGCCCCCGGGCGGCGGCGGCGGCGGCGGCGGCGGAGGCGGCGGGCGAGGGCCCGGCGGCCGTGACAGGGGCGGCGGCGGCGGCGGTGACGACGACGCCGGTGGCCGTGGGGATGCGAGCGGGAGCGGGGGTCGGCGCCGTGTCGGAAGGCAGGGCCGCGGGCAGGGGCAGCGCGTGCAGCGCCATGCACGTGGCCCTGAGCGCCGCGGCCGCCTGCCTGCGAGGCACCGTCTTCCGCCTGTGCACCTCCCCCGCCCACGCGCCGGCCGCTGCCTTCGGCCGCGACTCCAGCGCGGATGCCCTCACCACCGCGCAGGCCACCCAGCAGTCGGGCCCCGGCCCCAGCCCGGGCTCCTCCTCTTCCTGCGAAGACAGTTGCAAGCCCCCGCTGCGCAACTGCTTCCGCCTCGTGCTGCTCGGCTCCTCCCGCGTGGGCAAGACGTCCATTGTAGCTAGGTAAATAGCTGTCGCCGCCGCCGCCGTCACCGCTTTTCTCCCCGGCGCACGCGCCGGCGCGCGCTTTGATGTCGAGCTGCATTGCTGGCATCTTTTACAGCGCACAAGGTGCTCTGCCTCGTGTCTCCTCTCCCCCCTCTCCACCCCAGCCCCCGCTTCCGAGCACGGGGCGCGAGGAGAAGTCGCGTGAGGCACCTTTTCAACAACGAAATATCGAATTCATGAAATAACAAGACAATTTGTTTGCGAGGAAATATTCCACTTTGTAGATAGGAAGCTTCAGCAATGCTGACGCCGGGGACGTTTGTTGCAGAGTATGCTCCAAAACTTTTGTAGATATAAGCTCGTTTCACTAGAGCATTATAGTTTAAAATATAAAATTTATTTCATTTGTTGTTTCTTTTTATGCGATAATTATAATTACCACTGAACACGTTTCACTCAAATGATGTACTTGCGAAAACCAATGTATTAACAAAACTCAAGTTGCTTTCTCTTTCATTGTTTCTGGATTTTTTCTATATGAATTTCAACTGTAATTATTCGAAATATCGTCGAAAATTATTTAGAATATCTTGCCATAAATTGGAGGTAAAATATGCGCATCAATATCTGCCGTACTTTTAGAGCCTAAAAGTCCGAAGTCTAGTAATCAATGAAAGTGGACTGTCACGAACAGTTTTTCACTTCACTGGAAACTGAACCCGATGCTCTCTATTGACGGGCTGGATACTCTTACTATGCGAGTTATGGAGAGAAACATTATTCCTGTGATAGATTTCACCACATTGTCAGTCATTGGTAATACAAACTATTTCCAAATAAAATCACACTTGAAAATACGATTCATACCTCGGGTACTTCTTTAATTTTTGTTAACTACGATCCATTTTTGAGCATACCACTCAGTCGTTCGTAACAAATGAGGTAATTGGGAAAACGAAAGAAAATTCACGATCTTTATTTATGCTAATTCATCAACGAGAATGTCATTATACATTCAAATCGCCCATGTAAAAAGAGAACAAAGCAAAAATTAAATAAGAATTCAAAGAAACTTGATAATGTCTTAAATACTAGAAATATGTCTTGCTATCGCTGGCTCTAAGGTAAATCTCGTCATCTGAAGTCATTAGTACAGATTCTTTCTATTCAGAATCAAATGACGCTAATCGGCGAAAAAGATAAAATAAATGTTATATCCTTTGTTATGTCAAGATATCAACATTTCCTATTTACAAATATTTGATTTCGAGAAATGCTTTTCCTAAAATTTCGATTCGAATTGATGTGATGCTGATGAAAGAGGTATTTTTGTTTAAAAACGTCTCGATTTGTGAATCTTGTCACACGAATTTTTGAAAGTTTATTTTATTTATGTTTCTGTTTTCTAGGTCTAAGAAAAGGAACTCCAAATTGGAACAGATGTTTTACATTCTTCCAGGAGATGACAATATATTTATAATACGACGGGGGAAGATATTTCTTTATATGGTGTTAATTGTTAAGAAAATAATTCACCTTAAGCTTTTTCGATGAAATAATCCATGGGATTATATACATCTTCATGCGCTATTCAATTATAATTTAATTACTATTAATGTTCACTGGAACATATGGAACTGGAAGCTGGAAGCTGGAAATATTTTGTACAAAATCTCTTATACAAAAGTTTTAATTTTGAGGCGATCATTTTAACGACTTATTTTTGCAGGTTTCTCAATAGTAAATTTGATGACTCCTATACGCCCACCATTGAAGATTTTCATCGTAAATTGTATCGCATACGTGGTGAAGTATACCAACTGGACATTCTGGATACATCTGGTAATCATCCCTTCCCAGCAATGCGTCGTTTGTCGTTTTTGACTGGTAAGTAAAAATTTAAACAAACTGATTTAAAGAAACATTTTAAATTAGTTCTTGAAACTGTTCTTAAATTATCCAGTACTGCTCTGAGTTTATCATATAGACATGGCATTTAATTTTTAAAAATGTCACAAATTCCTAAAAGAAATCACCATAATCGCAGAAAATAGAACTAATGCGAATAAATATGTGTCAATTCACAGTCCCCGAAATCCTTTCTCATTTCGACGAATTAGCAGTACTCCAATCCGACCTTGATCAGTCACTCCAATTACTTCTCAGATCAGGGGAATTATGACTATAATTTGATTATAATTTTCGCCAGACAACTCCTACCCTTTATTTTCTAATTTATTTATTTACCTATTAATTAATTTATTTATTTATATATTTATTTACTTATCTATTTGTTTGTGTGTATGTGTGTGTCTGTCGCGCGCGAAAGTGCGTTTTACAAGTATTGCATTTCGAAACTAGTGGTGCTACAACAGCACATTTTTTTCTCGCGTTATTAGAAACAGCTACGTAATATTACAATATTACATTTTCTGCGCTACTAACACATCTATTATTTTAAAACGTCCAATTCAACCAAGATGCGAGCAAGGTGCTGTTGACAGCGCAACGTTGTCAAAACTATGTGCATTCGCTTGCCTAATAATATCAATAAAGTAATTAAAAAATATGCAATTGAGATCAACATAATTACGAAAACTCTGGCTGCTCACTCGTGAGTTGCCTTTTGACTTCATTTCGAAATTTTCACGTATACTTTACATCATAAATACATTTAAAGTCAAGTAATCACAATGACCTACTGTTCATTTTAATAAGGATAACATAGTTTGAATATGTTGTAGCTGTCAAAATGACGGCGTCAGTCATTCTAGTGTTAAGTTAATTTATTACCGCATTCTTATATATTGACACCGCCTCAAACGAAGCACAGGAAAATAAAATTTGAGATAGTATGTTCGTTAGATCGACCACGGTGAAATATCTCCCAAAAATACTTAAATGAAAGCAAAATCACTGTTCTTCAAGACGATGAGAAACAACTTGGCCCTTACGGGCCTAATTTTTTAATAAATGAAGTTTAAATTAGTATAGGCTTTTATGGAAAAACTTTCGCGGGCAGAGTTTTCTTTAAGTTATTAACACAGTTACGCGGTTAAAGTAGTACCTTTTTCTTTTATTCAATACGCAGTAAAGTTTTTAAGGGATCAGACGATGTTTAATGGTATATAAAATACCTCTCCGGGCATTCCGAGGAGTAATTTATAAAAAAAAGAAATATATCAATACACTGAGAATACAAATTGAATAAAAAGTAAAAATGCGAGAGAGTAATATAGAATTAATATTAGCATTTCAGTAGTAAAACATAATTAAAATTAAATTAATTATTTTGTCATATCATTCATTCATTTTTTTGTGGTCTGTAGTTGGTGTGAAACCTGTATATATTTTATTAATTTCAAGCAGAAATTAAGCAAAAACTACTCGATTTTTCAAAAAAGTGTACATTAAATCTTTTAAAGAGCTAATTTTGTAGAACAGACTTTGTCGAAAAAATCCCTATCTTCAATTTTGTAATTTTGAATTTTTTTCAAAAATAACGAGCTATACCCGAAAATGATACTAGCACTATATTTCTTACCGTCCCTTATTACAAATGTGGAGAAAATTTAAAGAAATAATTTGGCACGGTTTTTTAGGGAAAAAAAGATAATTTTGTACAACAGCCTGAGTCTATTTTCAATTTTGTAGTTTAATTTTTTTTTTTTTTGCAAATTTCGAAAAACCAGGAATCACAACTAAAATGAGACCTGCAACATTCTCTTAAACGTCCTTTACACTATCCAACACCAAAATTTAATGAAAAAATTCAGAGCCGTTTTTGAGAAAATTTTGAAAATATTCTGAGGTTTCATGTAAAGAACCCTCAAAAATCAACAAATCCTTTTGAAAATCCCTACCCACGAGTTCATTGAAATCGATTGTGGAATATCAATTTTGAAGAAAATGGCCTGAACGGTTTAGGCGCTCACGTTGACCACAGACGGACAGGCGGCAGATGGAGAGACGGACAGAGAGATGGACGGACAGACGGACGGACAGACGGACGGACAGACGGACGGACAGACGGACGGACAGACGGACGGACAGACGGACGGACAGACGGACGGACAGACGGACGGACAGACGGACGGATAGACGGACGGACAAACGGACGGACGGACAGACGGACAGACGGACGGACAGACGGACGGACAGAAGGACGGACAGAC
>BLKR01015818.1:0-48646 GCA_011170035.1 Teleogryllus occipitalis | reverse complement strand
TGTTGATAGTTTTCCATCCTGTTTCTCTTCTCTACATAGTATTTTCATAATTTAAATTCTGTTGTCTTGTTGGAGACATGTGATGAACAATCTTCAATTCCTTGATAACTAGTTACTTATCAAGACTTTTTATAAAGTCCAGTCTTGTTACTGATGCAGTAGCGCTAAACGAGGGAAAATGAAGATTAATACCAAGGAGAGTGCTCAAAAAATAAATATATACAATAAACACAACTAACATAGCGTAAAACATTTACGCACAAGCCTGCCTGCGGTAGTGTCAACAAGAAATATTTTTCTTGTCACATGTTCACAGACATGGAGTCAAACTGACTCACGTGCAAAGCTAATTTAAACAGGAAATTAATCTGATAAATCAAGATGTATAAAATTGACCACCTGCGTACGCAACAATAAGGAGTTAGTTTGAAGGTACTGAAGTCCAGGTGGAAATAGCAGAAGCGTCAAAATAATAAAATAAAAAAACCGAAGGGAGCGGAGTCAGCTTGACTCCCGTCTGTAGTTATAGGTTTAATAAGCAAGACAGGATTTCAGTAGGGGTCTCAACATTTCTTCAGGTCTTATGTACCACCTACAAGCCTGGAGAAAATTCACATACCACTTGAACTAAAATCACTTCAAAACATTTTAAATAGATGGCTTATTATTAGAAATTAATTTAAAAACAGGATATATTGAATTATTATTTGTAAAAAACAGACCTTTAAACGAGAATTGAAAAAGAAATATCAATAGCAAAATTAGTACAACTCTAGGTGAAACATTGTTTATCCATCACAAATGTGACTCGAATTGTTGTTTTGCACGAATGACGACATTCATATCAAGATCAATGTTACTAATTTTCAGTCTCAAGTCATTTTACATGTTCAATTTATTCACAATTTAAAAAAAATGGAAAATGCCCATTCACAGAGGTGAGATGATATGGATGGAATTAGATCTGAAAGGCTGTATGGTCAATGCATAATATTTCTTTTAAACATCCAGCTAAATATTCGCCACATTTTTGCATTTGAAAGCACATTTTAAGACAATTACTGGTTGAATGACTGGCTTTAATATTGTTAACTGTAAAATTTCTAATTCATTTTTAGATTGTTATAATCTGTATTTAATAAGCGAAATTCAAAAATAAACAGTCTCTATATTCTTCCACATCGTCAGTTGAGAATCCCTGAGAGGTATTGAAGATCACCGGAAAACATGAGATGTTCATTCCAAGCTCACTAAATATTGTTTTTATTACCGTCTTACTCCAGAACCATGATTCCTTCAGAAACGTGGTTGGTGTCATATCAACATTTAAACTTCGCATGTCATTTCATCTGCTGAATGTTTGTGCTTTCCTTCAATAATAAAGTTTCACGCATGGTGAAAATTTAAGGATATCAAAATGTAGAAGTAAATACTTACCTATAATTTATAATTAATTTCATTGAAATTAAACCATCAAATTCAATTACAAAATAATTCATAAAGAGTTCTGGGAATAACCTAAAGAAGTCTTATCTAAGAACTACTCAATTCAAGCTTGTAAATTCTGATTCAGTGTTGTTGACGTTCTTATGCTAAGAAATAAAAGAGGTCATCTTCGTCAACATAGTACTTTCATTCAGATACGCGGCGAGACTGATTACGGCCATCTATCTGAATAAAAAATCTCACATCCGTCAAAAGCCATCTATCTGAATAAAAATACTTTGTTGACGAAGATGACCTCTTTTATTTCTTCAATTGAAGTTATCGTTGGGTAAATATGTTAAATATTTACATGTGAAACAGGATGGATGAGCCAAATAACCCCGAGCCTTGTGAATTGGCAACACAGCTTGCAGTAGAAAGAGAGTCATAAGTAAAATTGTATTGGCTAGAAAGAGGGGTCAATACTTTATAATGCTCTGTACTGCAATCAAATGTTTGGATGCACAATAGATAAGGATATAGAATATCACAGCTACTACCACATTGCATGATGCTTCAGCTCAAGAGTTGCTGCTGAAACAATTTCAGAAGCTCAAAATGTAGAATTTGCCTCACCCAAGGCGATCCACCCCTTACTAGTATTCTTCTGTACTTTAAGGCAAAAAATAGTTGCAAATCAAATGAATGGAATTGAAAGCTCCAAAATCACTTTCTTTATTATTTACACACACATTTATGTTTTTCATATCACACAAAACAACCTTCATCGCTGGCTGGTGTCACGAGGTCGGTATGTGATTCCTCTACTCTTCATTTCACGAACAACATTTGTTGGTAAACGGCCCGACACAGATATAGCATATACTCCTTTGGTGAAGCGATCTGAAAAAAACATTTTAGGAACATTTAACAGGTTATTTAATAGCTTTATGTCATCACTTAAATAACATTGATGTTAATAATAATACACATGTATATTAATTATTTCAATTTAATAACTTAATCATATTTCTGGCAATTACTTTGCATAAGAACAAGTTAAACAGTGTAAAAAGGTAAAGTAACCAATCTTTGTTCTGTACACTATACATATTTCTCCCCACACACAAAATAATTTTTTTTTCTTTCCTGGTGGCAAAAGACGTGAAGATTGAAACAGATGTAATTGAACTACATAATTTTTTTTCAAGGTAATGCCACTGCCTAAACTACATTACCCTGTTTGATGGAGAAGTTTCAAGTCTTCTTTTAAACTAAATCTGAATCACAACTGGCAAAACTGAAAATTGCCATTACTTTTTTGTTCCTCCCTGACAAGAATTTGTACCATTTAATTTTTAAATAAAAATATGCAAAAATGAATTAAACAGTGATAAAAATAATTTTTATTACTATTATTATTATTAATTATGTTTTGACTGTTCAAAGAATTGAGTGCCCCAGCCAGGAATCTCGTATTCTTTTACTAGAGCTACCAACACAATGCAACTCTTCAAACAACCTTAATGAGTTAAGAACCCCTGATGTATTACATCAATATCAATCCAACAACTTATTAAAGCAGACATTTATATGAAGAAGTTAATAACTTACTTATCCTTTGCCATTTACACACCCAGCTATCTTCAGGACTCATTGCAGCTATCATTCTGAAAGAAAGTAATAAAATAAATTGCCTCTGAAGGGTATGAAAGACTTTTTTGGAGTGAATTCAAAATTACTTACCCATCAAAGTTAGCACTTGTGCAGTCATAAACATTGTCTCGGTTGTTTTTCATTCGTAAAAATTCATCACAGTTATCACAACCATCAAATTCAAACTGGTCAAATGTCTACAATGAAAAATTTAATTTAAGTAGCTTACTCAAATGTCTTATGTAATTTCCAAACAGTTATAAATGGACATTAAATGTAAACAGAACACTGAAATACCTTAATAAGAGAGCATACAAGACATGCTCGTAAACCTCTGAGGTCTTTGGGTATGGTCTCCAATGACATAATTAGATTTCAATTAATTCACAAACGTTTAAAGCTCTGCAACAAATTAATTTATAAATTCATAACCATCATTTGAAAATCTAAAACTTATTAGCGATAGTTGTAATGAAACTAAAATAAAAATTTAAAACGATGTTTCAACTTAAGATCTACTCTCCTACGGGCTATAATATTAACATGATTCTTACTCAGCTTCCAACCAGTTCTCCTATGTCTACTTGTGTCGATTCACATCAGAGATTCATTGAGTTCGGTTTTCATTTCACCTTTAGTGTTCTATGGTTTTCATTCAATTTCGGTTCCTCTCTAGCGCTTTCATCACCATTATCACCATCACTCTGATTCGGTTCGCTACTCTCTGGCCCAAGGATGTTATAACATTACCAGAGAGTATACTAACATTACAACCTCCTTGCTCTGGTTCTATTTTCTAGTTTTCATGGTAACTATACAAAAAAGAAACAACTTATGAAGAAATATTATTATTTACATTTCACATCAAGATGTGCATCTTATTCTGATAGTATGGATGTAATTGATATTAAGCAAACATTTGGAGTAGTATGTCACAATATGTAGATATTTTTGTGCTTAAGAAACAGTTTTCAAGTTAATCGTGTGTGTTGGTGACCCTGGAGACTGTTGAAAAATGACAATAGAGGATCATACTTAACTACTGCAATGTATATATGTTATGTATGAGTGAGTCGTGATTTGTTGACACAAGCTTTCTATGACATCTTAGTGCATCTTAGCAAGACTTCGAGTATTTTAGCAAGATTGATTACCTTGGTGTCGTTTACGACATAACTAGGTATAGCGTGAACGGATCTATTTAGTACGTGTTATTGCGAATTTCGGAACGCCAAGAAACTTTGTACTTGCATTACGAACACGTTCTTCTTTCGTACTCCTTGGTATCGCGCTTTGACAGCTTAGCGTGGAACTTTAAATAAGAAGAATCGCCAAAGATCCGTCACTGTTAGAAACTTGATAAGTTTGTGAATTATCGTCTGTAATGTCGGGAGGAGGAGAGCATGATATAGGGCGTCGAGTATCGCCGGCTCGCGGTAGCCCCCTGCTGTCGCCAGAAACGGGGAGTCCTGGCCGCTTGGATATTCCCAGCCCACTCATTACGCGGCGGACGCGCACAGATTCCACGTAAGTTCATCATATCACATTGTGCTTTCTTTCCTCCTTTTCCAGCTCTAATTCTTTCTCTTGGCTGGTTCACTTCTTTTGGGAGGAGAATATGGTAGAGGTGATTCTGCGGAACATCGTAAAAGATAAGATACAATATAATGCCGAATGCGGAATCTTAAGGGACTAGTATTTATTTCGTTATACATTGTATTACAGTAGAATGTAGATTTGCTAGGACTATAGTTTACGTTCACATTGAACAGATTTCGGGATTATACACGTTCCGCATTAATAAAGTTTGTACTGTATTAGATTTCCAAAACGGTTTGTAGGCCATTTCTCCCACATAAAAGCGTTTATTTTGTAAATAAGATAACTATTAAATTCAGAATCCACCTGTTTCTGTAAATAAATCAATGAATGAAAAAATGTGAGTTAGCTATTTCTTCATTGCATCTTACATTGAAACAATTCTGCTTTTTCATCTCTAATGCTTGGTCTTGGAATTTCTTTTGGAAGGAGAAAATAGGAGTGGTGATTCTCTGAAACACTGTACAGATAAGATAATAAAAAACTTGCTCGATTCAGAAATTAAAGGGTCCAGTATTTTTTCACTATACACTGTATTACAGTCGAATGTGCATTTTTCTGGACCAAAGTTTACGTTCACATTGAACAGATTTCCGGATTATACACGTTCCGCATTAATAAAGTTTGTACTGTATTAGATTTCCAAAACGATTTGTAGGCTATTTCTCCCACATAAAAGTGTTTATTTTATAAATAAGATAACTATTAAATTCAGAATCCACCTGTTTCTGTAAATAAATCAATGAATGAAAAAATGTGAGTTATCTATTTCTTCATTGCATCTTGCATTGAAACGATTCTGCTTTTTCATCTCTAATGCTTGGTCTTGGAATTTCTTTTGGAAGGAGAAAATAGGAGTGGTGATTCTCTGGAACACTGTACAGATAAGATAATAAAAAACTTGCTTGATGCAGAAATTAAAGGGTCCAGTATTTTCTCACTATACACTGTATTACAGTCGAATGTGCGATTTCTGGACCAAAGTTTACGTTCAGATTGAACAGATTGTACATGTTTCACATTAATGAAGGTTTCACTGTGTTATAAATTTGAAAACAGTTTCTTGGCTATTTGTCCAAGGTGTCACAGGTGATTATTTTAGAAATAGATAACTATTCAATACAGAATCCACCTGCTTCTGTAAATAAATCATTGAGTGAAAAAGGCCAGATTTGTGGTTTCTTGAATGCATCTAGCAGAAATAAGTTTGCTGTAATTGTTGAATTCTTTAATACCAGTTAATATGTGATAAACGAGCAATACTGTTTCCTGATGTTGCATTTTTGTTAACATTGCAGGGTTTTCAAAAGATTCACTATTGTCAAATTAATCTTAATGTCTAGAGGTTTATTTTTAGAATGGAATATAATAATAATAATAATAATAATAATAATAATAATAATAATAATAATAATAATAATATAATTATTGTTATTATACACACACATTATAGCAAAAAGTACTTTTTAGGTAAATAATAATCTTTGATTAGGAGAGTTTGTTTGTCCATACCCAAATGAATACTGTAGGAAGTGATCCACTCCCTTAAAAACAAGGGTTCTTCTAGAAGTAGCAGAGTAAATGTAGAAATATTTAAATGTGTGCCTCAAGAGATTTGAATAATGTACCTGTCTTCAGTAAAAGGCTGTTAGAATACCCATGAAACTTAAGATAAGTGGAAGAGAGCAACAATCCACCCACTATCCAAGCAAAGAAATGTGACTAACAATTAAGAGGAATTAGTCTCCTAAATACTGCATACGAGATGTATGCACAAATCATCACAAGAAGGCTAAATATAATTAACAAGAAGCTTTTGTCAGAAACAAAATAATTCCATTAAAGACACTCGTGCTCAGATTGTACATTTAATCTACAACTACTAATTGAAAAAAGACTTGAATACAGCCCACCTACATACATCTTTTTTGTAGACTTTGAAAAAGCTTTTGATTGTCTTCAGAAATAAATTACGGTCTGTAATGTAATTAAACAGATACCCAAATCACATAATAAGCATAATCAAAAACACATGTTTACAAACTAAAATATGGGTGGACATGGAAACAACAGAACTCTTGATTGAAATTGTAAGTCAAGATGTCAAATAGGGATGTCCTCATTCTCTAACTTGCAGATGATCAGAAAAGTTTTAGCAACTTCAGACAATCTCCAAATAACTGCCCGTGAACTTTAGGGAATAGGAGAAATCTACAAATTGCAGCAAAGAAAACAAAAGTCATGGCATTCAAGGGTAAAAGACAGGCGCGGCTCGTCATTGAAGGCTGTAAGGCGGAACATCTCCTATAGAAATCGCCGCCCAAAAGAAATTAAAAAATATATTCATTTATTAATAATGGCTTTCTGAGTTACATTACGAGGGCTTTTTGATAAGTTTGGTAAAAATGGAAGAAAAAAAATTTTAAGAAAAAAACTTTACCTTATTTTTCAGCGTAGTCTCCTTCTCGGTCTATACACGCTGCCCAGCGTGTTTCCATTTTTTTCATCCCATCGGAAAAATAGGATTTGTCAAACTTTGCAAAATACCCGTTTACAGCAGCAATCACTTCCTCATTTGAGGAAAATTTTTGCCCACCAAGCCAAATTTTCAAATTGAGGAATAGAAAGAAATCACTCGGGGCTAAATCCGGCGAATATGGTGGATGATGAACTAGTTCGAGAACTAACTGATGCACTTTCGCCATTGTGACTGCTGCTGTGTGGGATGGAGCATTGTCTTGGTGGAACAGCACTTTCTTGTGCGACAACCTTGCCAGTTTTTCGATCAATTTCTGTTTTAAACTATCCAATAAGGAAACGTAATAGCACCCAGTTATAGTTCTGCCCTTTTCCAAATAATCTATAAGGATTACACCCTGATAATCCCAAAAAACCGTTGCCATCACCTTTCCTGCAGACAAAATTGTCTTCGCCTTCTTCGGTGCACTCTCACCAGTCTTTATCCACTGTTTTGAATCTTTTTTAGTTTCGGGAGTGTAGTGGTGGATCAATGTTTCATCCACGGTGACGAATCTGCGCCAAAAGTCCTGCTGATTTCGCCTTAACATTGTCAAATTTTGCCTCGAAATGTTCTTTCGAGTCAGTTTTTGATCCAAAGTGAGCAATCGCGGCACCCATCTCGCGCACATCTTTTTCATGCAAGATGAAGTGCACTCTTTCAGTTGAGATGCCAACAGCATCAGCAATCTCACGCACTTTCACTCTGCGATCTTCCATTACCAGATCATGCACTTTTTCCACGGTTTTCGGTGTGGTGACCTCAACTGGCCGGCCAGAGCGGATTTCGTCTGTGCTTCTGCGACCACGTTTGAACTCATTAATCCAGAAGTAAATGGTCTTCAATGGTGGCGCAGAGTTTACATGTACTTCATCTAACTCATTTTTGATCTGCGATGCTGTCCAGCCCTTCAAATAAAGATGTTTAAGCACATTACGAAACTCGTTTTTCTCCATCTTCTACGTCGCACGTCAAACTCACGCATTCAGCTGGTTGCCAATAATTAACTACGCGTCGTATTTGTTTAAAAAGTCAAACAGCTGTGTACAAAGAATCGTTCTTTCGAACAATGCACATGTTTAACAACAATGCGCGCTCTTTCATAGAAATTTACCAGACTTATCAAATGACCTTCGTATGTAACAATCATATCAACATTTTTGTTTGCGAGTTCGATAACGGTCGTCTGTAGCGCATTTGAAGCTCTTGACAGGAAAGATAAAAGCGTTAGGCTCAGAGAGTATACTAATAGAGACGGCACTCAACGTTAATCCCAACGCTCTTATTCAAATTTCTAATTTTCATGGAGGGGGAAGCAGCCATCTTAGACCCAGTTTGAGCCAATAGCGTCGAAGGGCGTTTTACCAATGGAGGTAGTGCGTAATGTCGACCGGGAAATTTAAAATGAAGTTGTTTTCAAAACGGCGTCAAATTAATACATTATTTTTATGTAAAATAAATACCCTAGGCAATTTAGAAGACTAAAATATTAGGATTTGGAATCCTAAGTCACTGAATGGAATTGTAGTCCAGGGAGTGCAAAATAAAAAGTTATTTCATAAACACAATATTGATTTCTAAATTATGTAAATAGTCATACACAATATAAACAATAATACACATAATACAATTTTTTTTACAAAATATACGTAAGTAATCAGACATACAGATTATTTTACTTTGCCATTGACTAAATATTGAAACCATGAATTTAGACAATTGTCCAAATATAACTAGCGACCTTTACTTCTTTAATATTGCATCATTATTAAAATGACATTCCAGCTATCAACACCTGTCAAATTTCAGCCTATTATCAAAATTGCTACTAAGGTACAATACAAATGAATATTATTGATAAGTTTTATAAATAAACAAGAAACTTGCATCTGCACAAACAGTCCACAAAATCTATCCTTTTTTGCTTGCTTTCTTCAAAAAAGCAATATTACACATTAAACTGCATTACAAGAAACATGTGTTAACTCCTACCTAGTACAAGCGATTAACTAAGTAAAAAAAAAAACGTGATTCTACTTCAACCTCATTTATCTCAAAGCAGAGTTTTTGGACTTAGTAGGTTTCACTAATATTCTGATATCACAGGCTACATATTTGTCCAAAAGCATGGCTAGTTGCTCAATGGATCGTGGATGAAAATCCAAAGGCCGATAATATATCCAGAATTACTCAACATTTGAAACAGGTATTGAACAGTTTTTCAATTACTAAAATAATATTTTCATGTCTTTCCCAATCATGTTATGTGACATATAACACAATTTCTGCAAAACAATATAACTAAATAAAAGCACTTCTCATACTCAGGAGATTATACCCAACAGACATCTCAAGAACCATCAGAAATATGTTTAGAAAATAAGTAATGCTTCCTGGTAAAAATGCCAAACTGTTACACAAAGACTTATACATAGTTCACAAGCCAAAAAACCCTGCGATAAAAATTTACTGCTACAGAAACACCAAATAATTATCCCTCAAAAATACAATTTTTTATTTATTAAATTGAATCCCAAAAAACTTCAATTTGGTACATGTCTACAAGCAAGTGGTCATGCAGTTTGGATTTACTAAATTACATACAGTAACTGGAAGTGCTACAGAATAGCACAGACTTTCTCGAAGTTAAGTTTTCTAATTTCCTTTGGTGTGGACCGGCTCTATGGTCTTCCCTCATCCTCTTGCGAGCTTGCCAATCTTATCACCGCCCAAAACACATTTTTTGCCATTTTCTCAACTCTTCGATTATCAAATAGTAGAATCGAAATATTATTTTAAGAGTATTAAAGAAGGCTAAAACCTTGTCCTAAATAGCAATTTCATTGAAAAATTTGAAGACGTTTAAAAAAAAAAATGGTGTTAAGTGTTCCTGTAAATGCGAAATTGGAGCTCTTTTTCTCCGGAATCTATTTGAGTTTTCGAAAAACTTCATGTGAAGTAATTTGAAGAACTTCCACTCAAATTCAATAATATATCCATTGAAATGTGCATATTACTGGCACGAGGTATTGAAAGGAAAAAAAACATTTGTGCAATTTTTGGGAAAACAAAAGAATACTAAAAAATGAACATTACATCATATTAAACAGTGCCATTACCACTATCTGTTGAAATAGTTTTTAGAAAGAAATTAAAGCCACCTTTCAGAAAATGGCGTTTGAGCTATTCCGAAAATGAGTAATTTTGAGCTCATTTGAACAAAAAAGTGTTGAGTTTTCGAGAAACTTTACTTGACATTATTTAAAGCGCATGTACTCATAAATATAATACTGTGTAGAAATCGCATCTAAAGTATTACCGACATGAAAGACAAGTCACTGAAATTACATTTCTGTAATTTTTGAAAAAATAAAATAAAAAAATATGGCAATATGGCATTTGTCATCGTATAGAGTTCATTTAGCACTAATCGTACCTAAAATTTAAAAAACTTTAAAAAAATAAATGGAGCCGTTTTTGAGAATCTTCTTTTTGTAATCTTTTAAAATTGCAAATAGTTCACCCACAATTGCACAAAAACTACTAAAATTTACAAAAAAATCTTCACACCTTAAATGAACTATTTATGCACAACAAATTTAATTCGACGGAAAAGTCTCTACCTTCAATATTGTAATTGTAAGAAGTTACCGATAAAAATGAATTATCAGAAATTGTAAAAGTATGCAGAGTTAATCCTTCCGGCAATGTCCCCTTCCACAACTTCTTCACCAAGTGGAGAAGGTCCTGCAGTACAAAGAGACATGGTATCATTGACACACACAAAACAACACGCAATCATTTATCTTCATTCAACAACGCAGTTGCACTCACCAGAACATTCGGGGAACTCAGGAGAAATGTTGCCCACTACATGCAGAGCAGCTAGAGCAGATCATGCAAAAGAAATAAGGATGTTTAATTAAATTAAAAAAGAGAAAAGTTTTCTTATTACACCTTCTAGTTGCTCAAAAAAACGAAAAAAAAAAAGAAAGAAAAAAAGTAAGAAACGTACGCCTTTCTCGTGGTAACCCTATAAATGACCTGAGTGCTCCCTCCGGCAACTCAGGACGCACATCAGCAAAAATTACTGGTTCTGCATTATGTGCTAGTCTGCCTGCTGCAGTGAACATTTCCGGCCTGAAGTGGTCCATGCATAAATACCTTAACCCTGTGAGAAATTCCCAAGGGCAAGATGCCAAAGTCGGGTCCCCAATTGCCTTTAGCCATTTCGTATACCTGTAATAAAATTAGTAATGTATTATTGAGCTATTAAAGTTATATCAAAACCACCTTAATGTTATTATAGCCATTATAACTTATCAATTACATGATTATTAAAGCAACCAGTGCTTTCATGACTTTAATACATTGGATGTTCATAATAATTGTAAGTGTTTACAATAACCTGACATATAATTACATTTAAATAAATGTCATGTACTATTTAGTGACATAGTTAATTTACTATATCACTAAATAGTACATGAAATAATTATTATGGAACCATGCTAACCACCTCATATCGCTTACCTTTCAGGATCTGTTGGAAACCTGAAGAATTGCCGTCCTCCTCATGTTTTTGTTGTTTCGGCAATTGGGTATCCAACAACGTCTAAATTGGGGCATTTCGAGTTTACAGCACAGAGCACGGTCTCAGAAACTCGGAATCCCACAAACGCTAAAACGTTCACAGGACACCGTTACATTTACGCACAAAGCACGTGAATAATTGCCGGGTGCGGCCTGTAGATTTCGCGCACAGCGCCTTTGCGCCCTTCGACGCTATTGGCCCAACACGGGTCTAAGATGGCGGAATTCATATTCAAATACAATTCAAATAAGAACAGGCCCCGGCCTATCTAGTGGCAGAGGACTGGTTAGGCTCCCACTTCTTTCCGCCATAAGGCCTGTGTATAACGACGAGGCATGACGTCATGCATTCACTGCACAGGCTTACCAGCGGACGAAGGCTGCGGCCAGAGGGTCTGAAGAAGGGCGTGTTCACTAGATAGCATTGAGCATCAACTAGTTTTCCTGATAGGAGTGCCACTTCCTTATGCGTGTATCCGAAGATATTATGTATAGAAATATAATGCATGCAATGCAACATAATGCAATGTATTTGCAGCCTTCCCTATTTAGAAAATACGAACCGCCACTGATCGAAGATGTAAAATTGTCATTAACGGTAACCATGTTGAACAAGTAAATAACTTCAACCACCTCTGTTGCAATATTTCATACTGTAATGAAAAGTATATTAATTTAAAAACTCAGAAATTTCAGAAAATGTTTGAACTATACAAAAAAACTTTCGGACAGATAGCTTGAACAGACATCCAGCTGAAACTTTATGAAACAATGGCAGCACCAGTATGGGTGTAAAAATTGTCCGCAATAGAGCAGATAAGAGGAAACTTAAGATGCAGAAATGAGATTGCCTAGATTTTCAGTAGGTTATTGAATACTAGACCATGAAAGAACTCTGACAGAGATGAAGTGATCAGAGATGAACAGATCTTCAACCTAATTGAAAAAATAGACATACTAAGAAAGGATAGACACGATCAATTACCTGGCAATCAAATGCCAGAAGATTGAATGCCAAAAATCCTCTAAAAATACAACCATGATGAAAAAGCACACTACATCCATGACTACAAACTACACCCGTGATGATGAAAATATTATCAAACAATGGCAGTATGATAAATAATAACAGTATTCAGGATGACTACGTCCAGTAGATAGTGAACATGCCCAAGTGGTCTCAGCTAAAGGAGGAGGATTTTGGCCAGGGTTTCTACTTCTGCACCAAGTCCTACTGCACTGCAGTCCTATCCATTGCCATATTTGTAATCAGATTGTACATGTTAGTCATTGAGGAATTCTTGAATCGAAAGAAAAATTTCGATAGGAGTATTTTTAGTTTATTCCGGAAATCATGTAATTCTGTAATGTGCATTTATTCTGTATTTCAAGGTGCGGTGTTTCTCATGATGCTTAGTTTGGCATTCTCTTCCTTGCATTGCTATTATAAATCTGTTTCGTGGTAAAGATAACTGTGCAACAGCCATTGCAGTGGGGATGGTGTTTCAACATGAGCTTCGTGAATAGCTTGAGGAAATTTGCCATGCACTGCCGTTTGTTGCCAATCCTTCAAATCTTCTTCGATTGTCTTTGCGTGTGTGTTTGCGTGAGCGTTTTTCATTGTTATTCTTGCTGCAGTTGCGGTGGTTCCCGTGTTGAAGAGACTCTAGTTCCGTGTGAAGTATTCCTTTTCCAATTGTCAGCTATTTTATTTACGTCATCTTCACCAGAAAGTAACTTTTGTCTCATTTTACTTGGGTTCGGAGAGTTTTTCAATATTTAGCGACCTCTTTCTTTTTCAGGGTAGGAATAGCGTATTTTTCATAGGAGTTTGTATGGATGCAATGGACTGTAGTTAGCGTATCTAATTCAGCAAGGCCTGTACATGACCACTTGAATCCCAAAAGAAGAGAAAAGTGTAGAAAGCGCACATGAGTTAATTGCTATGATTTACAATACGCGGCAGTGTATTAGCAAATCTTACAGTTGGTAAATTTGGGCCCTGCTTACGTGTTGTAAATCTCATAAAGTGGAAGTTCCTCAATATTTCTTGTTGGTTCATTGTGGCTTTCAGTCGTACTTGTCTAGTCCAAATGTCATATTTATATGTTCTGAGTACTTACATTGTCGCGATTAGAGCTTGCAGATATTTTATTCCTGGAGTTCAGAATGGACTGCTGAAAAATCTCTCTTCCAAATTACTCCCTACGAATTCTCTTTTTTATTGTCTTAGGAGATTTTCTCACATTCTTCAATGCCCAACTATTTGTAAGTTTTACGTAGCTGAAGATGTTGATTCATTGTGGATATCAACTTTATTGTCTTGACAAATATCTTGCACATCGTGCACGTAATAAGAATAGTGATTCCAAGCAATTGGATGCTACGTATGGGTAAGTTAGAATTTGTATAATATTTCATATTTATCTCTTAGTTTCTTACATTCGAGATTTTGTTAAACATTTAATCTTTAGAATTAATCTTTTAGAAATTATTTAAAACTATTTGAAATATGGAAAAGAAATATTTCTAGTCTTCAGAGTAACCGATATTTGGTTATCGCACAAAATATCTCTCTCCGCCTCTCTCCCTCTCCCCGCCTCTCTCTCCCTCTCCCCGCCTCTCTCTCCCTCTCCCCGCCTCTCTCTCCCTCTCCCCCGCCTCTCGCCCTCTCCCTCGCCCTCTCCCCGCCTCTCTCTCTCTCGCCTCTCTCTCTCCACCTTCTCTCTCCCTCTCCCCGCCTCTCTCTCCCTCTCCCCGCCTCTCTCTCTCCCTCTCCCCGCCTCTCTCTCCCTCTCCCCGCCTCTCTCTCCCTCTCCCCGCCTCTCTCCCTCTCCCCGCCTCTCTCTCCTCTCTCCCCGCCTCTCTCTCCCTCTCCCCGCCTCTCTCTCCCTCTCTCTCTCTCCCCTCCCCGCCTCTCTCTCCCTCTCCCCGCCTCTCTCTCCCTCTCCCCGTCTCCCTCTCCTCTCTCCTCTCCCCGCTCTCCCTCTCCTCTCTCTCCCGCTCTCCTCTCCTCTCTCCCTCCCGCTCTCCCTCTCCCTCTCCCCGCCTCTCCACTCCCTCTCCTCTCTCTCCGTCCTCTCTCTCTCCGTGTCTCTCTCTCCGTTCTTCTGTCTCTCTCTCCGTTTTTCTGTCTCTCTCCGTTTTTCTGTCTGTCTCTCTCCGTTTTTCTGTCCCATTCTTTTATAACATCCCGTTTCCTTTCTTCACCCTCTTCTATTTCACTGGCTCTCTCTGTATGCTGAACGCCCACCCATGTGTTTGCCGTGCATGGCGACCCGTGACGAAGGGAATGTGTGTCCTGGCAGTTGAGGGGTCTGTTTGTTTCCCCAGTACTCACCCTGTGCTACGTTCTGCTTTGCACTTAGGGATACGTTGTTAACGTCTTTTGGGGAACATTCCTTGTAGGGTTCAATACGCTTGCTTTGGCCTCGGACTCTTCTAGACGGGCGGTCGGGAGCTAACCCTCTCCCGATCAATCGGCTTAGACTAGGTCTTGTACTGAACTCCAGGGTGAGCGGGGGCATTCACGGTGGTGCAGCGCTGTTATACTAAACCTCCCCCGCCCTCTTCCCCAAGGAAGAGGAGATGTCAGGAACGAAATATTGATTTGAATAGTTTCTTTTCGAAAGAAGATAGGCCAAAAAGCCTAGATTCCTCCTCATGGAATGCGCTGAGGAAGGAAAATCTTTTAAAATGGTAAGTGCTGTCCGTTTAGCGCGCGCAATTGAGGAAACGTATGGAAAGCTACAAGCCGTGGTGCGACTCAGGAATGGCACCATTCTCTTTGAAACACGTTCGGACGACCAAATAGACAAGATCATGAAAACCAAGCAGATTGGCGGCCTCCAAATGAAAGTAACCACTCACCCAACACTTAACCTGTGTAAGGAAGTGGTCAACCACGAAGACTTCTCTCCGGAGAGTGAGGAAGATTTAATCGCCTTTTTGCCAGGGTGTGACGGAAATGTCACTCCTCCCGAAACTCGCACTGAGCGAGCATCCAGCCCCCCCCCCGGTAGTGCCCGGGAGGTCTTGGCTTCGGAGGAGGCTCCCGTTGGGAAGGAGTCTCGCGCATCCGGATCCCAACGTCGGAGGAAAAAAGAAAATTGAATACACCATGGATCTCATATGGAACATGAATGGTTTTTCCACGCGACGGGACGATCTTAAACTTCTGTTGTCCCGTCACAATCCTTTAATAATCTGACTCCAACAGACTCACCTCATCCCACCTCGACCCTTGTCTCTTCGTGATTTCTTCCCTCACAGGGTTGATGTGGATGATGGTCTCCCTGCTCATGGCTGAGTTGATTCGCTGGTGTCTACAGAGGTGCCTGTTCAGACTGACCTTCAAGCAGTGTGTGTGCAGGTGCACCTCCCGTCCCTCGCACTCACTGTATGCAATATTTACATCCCTCCAGGACTGAGTGTATCTGCGCATGAACTTCTGGACTTGATAAACCAACTGCCCCCTCCGTTCGTGGTTGTCGGGGATGTAAATACCCATAGTCCTCTCTGGGGCTCCTCCCGCACCTGTCCGAGAGGCAGCGTATTAGAATCAGTAATAGACACGGCGAACTTGGTTATTCTGAATTCCGGTGAGCCAAATCATTTTGCAGTCGCCACAAATTCGAGCACGTGTATCGATCTAGTACTCTGCAGCCCTTCTCTTGCAACCATCCTGCAATGGTCCATCCTAGACGACCTGTGTGGAAGCGACCATTACCCCGTTATCGCCCACATTGATGGACTTGCTCGTGGGTTGGCGCGCCCCTCCTCAATGGTGTGTTCGACGTGACTGGCTGATATTCCAAGCGAACGTCAGTCTATCGGAGGGCAAGTTTGCCAGTGTCGGAGAAATGGCAGCACATTTTAACAGTGCTGTACTATAAGCTGCGGACATTGCAATTCCCAAGTCGACCGGCAAATCGCGACACCCTTTCGTTCCGTGGTGGAACTTGGATTGCTCAAGGGCTGTTGGTGCTCGTAAGAAAGTGTTGGCGCGTCTAAAACACTATCCAACTGCGGATACCTTCATTGATTACAAGAGGTGCAGAGCGAAGGCGAGAAGAACCATTTTAGAAAGTAAAAATGCATCATGGAGAGCATACGTCTCCTCTCAGAATTGTCATACGCCACCACGTCTGGTATGGAAGAAGGTGCGTCAGATTAAAGGATACCCTTCCCCAAACTTAGTGCCAGGTCTTCTTAAAAATTGTCGAATGATCACAGCTCGAGACGCCATTGTAGAGTAGCTTGCCACTCACTATGAAAGTATGTCGAGTTCGGCAAACTATGTTCCCAACTCCCTCTTGCTTAAAGAAAGAATGGAAAACCGCACTTTGGATTTTTCGAACCGAGCACATAAGGATTACAATACTCCTTTCTCAATGTATGAAATGCGCTCTGCCCTGATGATTGCGAAAAGTACCACACCAGGTCCAGTCGAAATTCACAATTAAAGGTGCAACATCTTTCCGAAACAGCCACGCAATTTCTTCTCCGGCTCTATAACTGGATCTGGGAAGAGCGCACCATCCCTACCTTTTTGCGAGAAGCCATCATCGTCCCAGTTCCCAAAGAAGGGAAAGATCGATCACTGCCATCAAGTTATCGACCTATTTCCCCCACAAGCTGTGTATGCAATGTTCTGGAACGCATGGTGAATCAGCGTCTGGTCTGGACCTAGGAGTACAAAACTTTGTTGACGCCAATCCAAAGCGGGTTTAGAAGAAACCGATCAACCTTGGACCACCTCATTTCGCTGGCAACAGCTGTTTCTACATCGTCTGGAGACATGGCTATATTATTCGATAGAGAAAAGTCCTACGATACCACTTGGAGGCACGGCATTCTGCAAACCCTGCACTCTTGGGGATTTAGGGGGAAGCTTCCTCTATTCCTCCAAAACCTCCTTTCGAACAGATCCTTCCGTGTTCGTGTGGGTGACAGGCTTTCCCGTAGTCACCCTCTTAAAAATGGTATTCCCCAAGGATCAGTTCCGAGTGTGTTTGCCATCGCCATCAATGGTATAGCATCGGCTGTGCGTTATCCCGTAAAGGCATCGTTGTTTGTGGATGATTTTGCCATCTTCTGTTCATCCAGCAGCATCAGTGTGATCCAGAGGCAACTCCAAATGGTGCTGAACAAGCTCCATGAATAGAGCACGTCAACAGGCTTTTTCTGCCACTAGATGTATCGGTTTGTATTTTTGTAGGATATACCATTTGCACAGCAATCTAGTCCTTTACCTGGGAGAAAATCTTCCATTCGCGGATTCTACCAGATGCCTGGGGCTCACTTTTGACAAGTCACTCACGTGGCTGGCTCATATCCGTGGACTACAAACCAGATGTGTCTCCCCCCTTAATCTTCGAATGCTGAATGGCACATCATGGGGTGCCATTCACCGCACTACCCTATGGCAGTTATATAGATCACTCATCCGCTCAGTTTTGGATTACGGTAGTGAAGCGTATGGCTCGGCAGCTCCCTCCACTCTGCGACCCATCAATAGTATACACCACGCTGGTATCCGTTTATCAACAGGTGTGTACCGTACCAGCCAAATTGAGTGCCTTCTAGCTGAGGCTGGTGAGTCTTCCTTAAGGCTAAATGCACCGAAAAATACTTACAGGAAAAATCAATAGATCGCAGCACTATCACACGGAATTTACTAGATCGATGACGTCTGAACAAATTGTCCGAATTTCGATCTGTAAACGGCATTGGACTCCTTTTTAAAATAGAATTCACGCTACGATGCCGTTTTTTAAAAAAATATTTCCAAAATTTTTTTAAAATGATTTCTCATAGTTCCGGGAAGAAATTAAAAAATGTGGGCTTATAGCGCGATGACGTGCTTTCTGAATCCAACGCCGTGTCAATCATGCAAATCGGATGAATAGGAGCGGCGTAAAGTGAAATTTCGGAAACAATACCTGACCCCCCCAGTTGCGTCACCCGAACCTTGTGGGTGACGCAACTGGGGGCCGTTCGGCCGCGTCCCTCGACGCGGCCGAACGGCCAAACCCGGCGGCCAGCGGCACGGGAGGAGGCCGTGCTCTTAGGCAGGCAAGCCGGGCAGTCGCTTTATGGTTTCGTCCTTTTCAATCTCAATATATTGTTCTCCACTTATCAAACTAGTGATGCTGTAACACAACCAAACGGTCTCATATCATCTGTAATAGTCGTATAACTGTATATCTTGTTCACATATTTCCGTCTTCATACCATCAAAAAGTTATTTGAGGCACTACTCAAAATATCAATTCCGATTTGGAAACTGATTTCAAAAAGAAAATTGAACTAATTGTGTAGATATCACCAATATTCCATGTCCTAACATCTTATTTTACATACATTTTACTTCTAAGATCTTCCGTTATCATTCCACTACCAGAAAGAATGAGCCGAAATTACGCACGAGCTCTTTTATCCTGCGACTCGATTTTTGACCTCAAAACGGCGTTTGTCTCCTTGATAGACTTCACCTGATGAATCTGTTTTCCCAAGTAAAATTTTAAAACTGTTTTCGTACTTTCGGACAAAATTGAAGAAGTGGTAAAATAGCGCGCAGACGAGATGTATCCTGAATCCAACACTGTAACAAACATTAAAATATAATATTAAGAATCGTGACATGTCCCAGCTTACTTAGTAAGTTATATTGATATAAAATGATTCTGTTATATTTGTATAAACTTGAAGATTGGAAAAAGTAATTCCCGGCGCGTCATTTTGATACAAACTACGTAAATGATAATGTAAAAGGATGTAGTGTAAATCATTGTATTGTGACATATATATGTATTTTTAATGCATTAAATTGTCATGAAAGCAATACAACTTAAACCCTTAGACAGGAACACCACACTAGAAGAGGAATATCCGTCTATGAGGGGGATAAATTGTTTTGTTGTACAGTTCGGCAACTTTTACATTTCTACATTAAGATACCATTTTTCTAAACACCGTACACGCTTATCAGTAACATTTAATCGGGTAGCAATTCAATTTATAAGATTTATATACTACTAGTAAAACGTAGCATACCAGTCACTGATAAACCTCATATTAGGGCATCAGAATGCAAGCGTATTAAATCGGCGATCCTCATCTAGGTGTCGAGAATAGGGATGCAACATTGATGTTGATATTTTCAAAACATAGATTTTGTATAGACACATGAACATATTTCGTAAAAAAATGACGTGCTATATTTCTTGAAGAAACGTTTCTTTATCTTGTCTTGGTCTACGCTGGAATACCCTGTTGAGTTCTCTGACTTTTATCCTTTGGTTTCTTAGCAGAGAAATATAATATTTGAAAAGAGCGAAACATTAGGACTTTATTTTTATTATTATTAAAATAATAATAATAATAATAATAATAATAATAATAATAATAATAATAATAATCACGCGAATGGAGAGGAATCGAAGGTAAAGTGTATATACTCGTACTATATAATCCTTCGAATCTTCACTTCGATGACTGAGTTTCCAAGATTTATAACAATTGAGAGACTCCATCTTTATATTTCACGGTGAAAATCTTGAAATATCTCTACAGGTCTGATTCAGTTTGCCCATTTCGAAACCATGGAGCAGGTTGTTACTCTGTGAGAACCTCTAGGCACCGGGCGGGCGTTCTTTCAGCGCCCGCCGCGAAGGGCTAGGCTAAAGTGACCGTGGGGGAGGGGTTCCGGAATTTCCAAATCCGATATGGCACTGGGACAGTGGTTCTCGAATATCGTTACGAATGCTCACTCCAAGTTCACTGCGGGAGGGGGGAAGGTATTTTTTCCGAAATTTCACTTTACGCCGCTCCTATTCATCCTATTTGCATGATTGACACGACGTTGGATTCAGGAAGTACGTCGTCATCGCGCTATAAGCCCATATTTTTTAATTTCTTCCCGAAACTATGAGAAATCATTTTAAATTTTTCTGGAAATATTTTTTGAAAAAACGGCATCGTAGCGTGAATTCTATTTTAAAAAGGAGTTCAATGCCGTTTACAGATCGAAAATCGGACAATTTGTTCAGACGTTATCGGTCTAGTAAATTTTGCTTATTTTGGTGCTGCCACGTGGTGGCGACAAATGGAACTAGTGTCGGTACATTTAGCCTTAAGAAGGCAGGATATTTTATTAGCATCTTAGGGTGTTAAAGTATCAGGACTCTCTAATCATCCTTGTCGCCAAATAATTATCCATCCTGAATATGAAACATATATTCTTCGAACATCGCTGCCTCAGCCTCGAGGTATTGGATTGCGAAATCTTTTGTGGGACCTTAACGTTGACCTTCCTACACCTTTGAAAGCCCCAAAGCTTTTTTAAAACGATCCATCTTTAGTGCGTGGCAAGCAGAGTGGCACAATACCACCTATAAACTAAGTGCAATAAAAGATTCTGTTAATTCCTGGCGTTCCTCATCCCGACCTTCCACGCGTGAGGAAGTTATTTTAACCCGTCTTCGTATCGGACACTGCCACTTCTCTCTGATTCCTCATTCGAGGTGAATCTCCTCCTACCTGTGATTCATGCAGGGCGGTTCTTTCTATGGAACACGTCCTCCTGCATTGTTTGAAATTTGTTGGCAGTCGACGAAGACATGGTCTGGGCAACTCTCTACGAGAGGTGCTCGGAGATGACGAGTCCGCGCTCTCAAAACTTTTTTTTCTTGAAAGAATGCCGAATATATAATTTTATCTGACATAAGGGCGATAGAGATATTGTTTTCCTTGCATCAGATTTAAGTTTTTGAACTTTGTTTTTATCTACTTGTATCTTTTATACGTATTTGTAGCTCTCCTTTTTTAGGGTATGTATATGCTTTTAAATTAGCTGGTAAATCACATCAGCAATTTACTATAACTTCAATTTATTTATTTTAGGAATACTTTGACATGGGCACCAATGACCTTGGTAATTGAAGTGCCCTTTAAACCTAATCAATCAACCGCCCGCCCGCCCTCCCTTCCGCCCTCCCTCCCGCCCTCCCTCCCGCCCTCCCTCCCGCCCGCCCGCCCGCCCGCCCGCCCGCCCGCCCGCCCGCCCGCCCGCCCGCCCGCCCGCCCGCCCGCCCGCCCGCCCGCCCGCCCGTCCGCCCGTCCGCCCGTCCGCCCGTCCGCCCGCCCGTCCGCCCGTCCGCCCGTCCGCCCGTCCGCCCGTCCGCCCGTCCGCCCGTCCGCCCGTCCGCCCGTCCGCCCGCCCGTCGGTCGGTCGGTCGGTCGGTCGGTCGGTCGGTCGGTCCGTCCGTCCGTCCGTCCGTCCGTCCGTCCGTCCGTCCGGTCGGTCGGTCGGTCGGTCGGTCGGTCGGTCGGTCGGTCGGTCGGTCGGTCGGTCGGTCGGTCGGTCGGTCGGTCGGTCGGTCGGTCGGTCCGTCGGTCGGTCGGTCGGTCGGTCGGTCCGTCCGTCCGTCGGTCGGTCGGTCGGTCGGTCCGTCCGTCCGTCCGTCGGTCCGTCCGTCCGTCCGTCCGTCTATAGTATTACCTACATGCACATGTAGCGCTAGTGTAGCGTTACAAATTAGAAGGCTGCCATATTGTAGGCAACTACAATATGGCAGCAAGGTTCCCTTGCTGGTGGTGACAGGCGTGTTGTGTCCGTATGCGACGAGAGTTGTGGGTATTTCCGATGTAAATTAGTACTTTGAAGTGCCTATCTTACTATACAAAGATTATTATTTACGCATCAATAAAAATATATAATGTGAGCTTCCTGGTTCTGTAACCTCAAGGCCAATATAAAGAAGCATTAGACAATATAAAGAAGCACAAGAAGCAACTTTCAATAACAGAAATTATACAACCAAAATATGTTTCATTTAGTAACATGAGCATTTTTCATTTAATTCAAACGTATATTTTAATTTGGTCCTAGCATACCTACACACGGAGTAAGAAAATATATTCGTTATACACCCAAAGTAATTTATAAATTTGAAAACTTGTTCGTAATATTAAAAATCTGACTACATAACGTGTTAAAGGGAGTAATTTACTACACTTTAAAACAGAATTTATCCACTTTTTCTGCGGGCCACACAGTACGAGTTTCTCTGTCCAATAATCACCTCTCTTTTGCCGCAGCACTTTCCATAACTTTCTCTATACTCCGTAATTACTCCGTATATACGTATGTATACGAAAAAGTAAAAATTAGAAGACAGATAACATGAGTTTTGGTAATTTCATAGCATTCTTGAGAATGAAGATTTTTGTGTGCCAATCTTTACTTAAATCATTTTCACTTTAAAGAATAATTTGAATCTCTCATTCTGAAAAAAAAACTATGCATTAGCTACGGAGGGCAACAAAACGATGCAAGAATAATGAAATTATCTTCCCTGAATTGAAAGTCAAACGATTCGAGCTATTTCCGATTACGTTATTTTTAAAATTTAAATTTTTCGTAATTTATTTATCATTGTGTATAGGAATAATAACAATGTGATTTTCGAAGTTTTGAATCTGTAATTTCCCGTGAAAAGAGCGTTAAGACACAGTTTTAAATGACCGCTCTCGCATTTGCCTACAATATGGCGGAGAGCTCAATGTTCAATTTGTTACGGTAGTGTTTGCCTCTCACCATAGGAGTAGTGGGCCTTGAGACGGACAGACACACACCAATACGGACAGACACACACCAATACGGACAGACACACCAATACGGACAGACACACACCAATACGGACAGACACACACACACACACACACACACACACACACGCATACATACGGACAGAGACGGACAGTTTTATTCGATGCGCGCGCGCGCGCGCACACACACACACACACACACACACACACACACACACACACACACAGACGGACAGACTCGCGCACATAGAGAGTGACATTCTGACAGAGAGAGAGAGAGAGAGAGAGAGAGAGAGAGAGAGAGAGAGAGAGAGAGAGAGACCTGGCAGAGAGACATTCCATATTTAAATTTTTTGAAAAACAGAAGAATAGAGCAATATGGCGTTTATGTCAAGGTATAGGGTTCGTTTTGCACTAACCCTACCAAAAATTTAAAGAAAAAATTTGGTGCTGGTTTTGAGAAAATCTTGTTTTTTTTTTTATTTTTTAAAATTGCATTTGCATGCACTTTTGCGTATTGCATGCACTATTGCACGAAAAACCTAATATTTCCGAAACAATGTACATGATCTTATTGAAAGAACTATTTATGCACAACAAAATTCATTTGAAGGAAAAATCTGTCTTCAATTTTTTAGTTGTAGGAAGACGCCGAAAAGATTCAAACTTGTGCTATTTTCGAAAATTCAGAGTTCAGGGTAAAAATCAGAATTATGCCACCTTAATAAATGTATTTTACTCTATTCTTACAAGAAATTTAAAGAAAAAAATTTGAGCCGGTTTTGAGAAAATTTTGTAAATGTCCGGGGAACGTCATGTAAAGTACCCCCAAATTTTTAAGAATGTTTTTCAAAATTTCAAAGCTTTAAGTAGAAGCAGATTGACCTTCAATTTGAAAAAGATCGTACGGGTGGTTTAGGCGCTAGTAGTGTTCACGGACGGACGGACTTTTTGCTTCCAATTGGGTTTTCGACATCAAGGACCAACAAAACAGGGTTTCTGGCTACATACACCACGTGTTAGAGGATTTTTTTCTCTTAATTTAGCAACTGGTTTAATGCAATTTTTCGCCACCAGATCCCAGCAATGATTTTTTCCGCCAAAAATCCGTGTTTTTTTCGCACAGCATTACATAACTTTCTCTATACTACGTATATTACTCCGTACGTATACGAGGAAGTAAAAAGGGACATGACAGGCACATGTTTTAATCCCTTTATTCCTTCACTAGCTGAAGTACCCGGCGTTGCTCGGGCATTTATTACAGTAAATTATTATACAGGAAGAGTAATTCAATCTTTTCATGCCCTGCGGCGGGACCTACCTCTTATCTCTTCCATTGTATCCCTTCTCCGCCCTACTCCCTGCCATGCTCTGCCCGGCCACGCCACGATAGCTGTCTTCTCTTGACCCCCATTTGGAAATTTCCAGATTACCTCGCTCACTTTTCCACAAATAATTAAATTTTTCATATTTGAAGTTCCAGCTTCTAAACATTCACTTTATAACTAATAGCAATAAACAAATCTAAACTACAAAATAAAATACTTGTACTCACATATACAATTTTTGTGGAGTTTTATATATTCCAACACTATCAAAAGTGTCACGTTGTAAAACTTATCCCATTTTTACATTTTTTCTTCTATTGTATTCATAAAAAAGTTTTGAAATTGATCGACAGCTCGTGACCATGAAGGTACCTACTGTTTTAAGCTGAGTATAACATGCGGAAGTTCATGCACGGGTACGGTAGTAGGTAGATCCGGCGTAATGTCATAACGTAATTGATGATTGATAATCATAAAAATAAATGAAAATACTTGTATCTATTCTGAAACTTAATTACCAGTTTTTATAATTCTGAAAATGACAAAACTATATATGTTTAATGTCCTGTGTGCTAGTACACGTAGTATAAAAATTATTTGTTCTGATAAATCGACTGATACAATAGAAAACTAATGATCCACCAACATTACATTATGTGTAAATAATAAATTGACAATGCACTGACCCACATAACAAAACAATATTAGCATCATTATTTTATCCCAAGTGATAGAGATTATGAATCCTAAAATATGAGTAATAGAAACCAATGACTCCCAGATATTCTTTGCTTAGACAAAAATATTTTTAGACATTAATTTTTGCTTATTTTTAAAAAAAAACTAGTCAGAACCCGTCAAAATTTGACGGTGAGATCTGAGATAAATGTAAAATACTCTGCCCAGACTAATGTTCACAATATGTTGCGTTCTTTGGATCTTCAGGGTATAACGAAGATATTTTGTGATGAGTTTCTAAAATTTTGAACATGTATGGCCCATGACCAGGTGGCAATCCAATATCGGCACCAATTGGCACGAAAGAAAGAGCACTATTATACTGACCAATATTATTTCTAAAGTTTTTTTGATGTGTCATCATCTATAAACAACTTTGATTTCTTCTGCCATTTTGCTCGAAGGTAAACTTATTTTCCCATTTAAGCAACACAGAGTGTTGCTTAAATTGCTCGTTTGCAGAATTCCTCTCACATGGGAAGTGCAAAGCAGAACAAAACTGACATTTCATAGACAACGACCCAACAGAGAACGAAATGACCTCACTAATACGACTTCTACGCTCACTTTCTCTTTCCCTGCGTCCACTTAATGTACGTTTGCGTCTTTAGGGGCGCGTGGGCAACGATCGACATAACCTGTGTACAACTTCACTACTTAAGTACAACCGAACAAAACTCACTGTCCGAATGTTCTCTACAAAATACACCACAAAAGCAAATATATGCCAACTATCAACGCCACAATGCAATTATTACACTGAAACAAAACCTTGACGAATTGTACACAAATCTCAACAATCAAAACAAAACATCAAGCAGGGCCACCATGAAGCAGTTTTGGAAGAAAACAATTGATTATTGATAAGCGTACTATTAAAGAATGATTTAATTAATTAATTTACACTGTAAATGTTGGTGAATCAACACTATCTATCTGATAACACATCTAGACATTACGTTCTTTCATTTAAAGGAAAAAATACTACAATCGGTTCAGTAGAAGCGCTAAACGAAGCCATGGCAGAATACCTTATTTTTTTTAAATATATAGATATATGAATTAACTCATTTATTGGGAGCAATTGATATGCAAAACAACTTTACAGATTAGTCTTAATATGTAAATGATCATTTCTAAATTACATACCACTGCACAGAAATTCATCCCATATTGAAGAAAAAATTTTACTGGGTTTAAAAAATCATAAATTACTTTCCATTTTTCCAATTTGTGCGGGAGAGCTGAATAATGTAAAAAAAATTACTGAATGGACTGAAAAAATATACACATTTTCCATTTTACCATTTTGAACCTAAGAACTGTGTAAATAGTCAAATTGAGTCCTAATGAACAGCTGCCCTACTACTTAGATAATTATTCACATTTCTCCCCTTCTTGCAGTATTGTTTTCAATGGGGCGAGTGAGTACTTCAGCAAGTCGATCTTCCCTCTGAGTAACGGATTCAAAATTTTAGTAGACTGCCCATCTCTTGGCATTTGTAATATGTTTTGACAATTGTGACGTCGTTTAATCGTTTAGTCAAACAATTCAGTTGTCACAAATTTCTGTAAAAGAAGACGTTTAGATTGTATACGATTTATATATTTTACATTACTATATAATCTGTACTGTAAATTATTGTCCTTTTTATTCTCTCTACCTACCTCAATTATTAAACACTTTCAAACTCACAATGATTTCTTGCCACTTAGTATATAACACGGACAAAGAGCAATACATGAACATTGACATTATTTACCACTTCAGTTACGGCTTTCTTTCAAATGTTCACACAGGGACAGTACATGAACATTGACATTATTTACCACTTCAGTTACGGCTTTCTTTCAAATGTTCATACAGGGACATTACATAACCTTATTCAAACTCTAATGAATTTCGTAATAATTCTGGACATTGATGAAATCAGTATTAGATCTCAGACGTCATCCTCTGGTGGCGCGCAGCTAAACTATTGGCGTTGATGCACTCTTGGATCTGTGATGTAAGGCTAGGCGAAAAATGTCCAGAAAAGTAATTATTTTGAAAATATATTACCGTTTGTGTTTGTAAATCATAGCCTATAGTACTCCAAGCCTTTAAAGGATGCTAGCACACAAGTTTCATCGGCATTGGTTCAGTATATTCAGAGATTACCGCGCTGGAAGGCAACTCACTTCTGTCTTTATATATTAGTATAGATTATGACTTCGAATATTTACAATCAATTATTGATGAAAGGCACTCGAGATTCGCCATTTGGCGTCCTGGCCGAAACCCCCTAATGGAGTGGGACGGTATTTTTCTCAGAAAATAATAATAATAATAATAATAATAATAATAATAATAATAATAATAATAATATAAACAATAGTAATAGTAATTTGTAATTTATTAACTTTTTACTTTCTCACGCATAAAAAAGAACTCGAAAGAAACTTATGTAATGCTGCGCGAAAGAATTGCTAATTTTCGCCGAAAAGCTCATTTTCATTTTACACTGCCCTGTCAACAAAAAGTGGATTAATCCTGTTGTTAAGAAAATTGATCCTGGTGAAAAAAATCCTCTAACACGTCGTGTAGCCAAAATCCCTGTTTGGTGGGTCCTAGATACTGAAAAATCAATTGACGTCAAACTTGTCTGAACAACGCTTGCGCTTAAACCGTTCAACTGATTTTCTGTAAAATTGATATTCCTTAATCGATCTGGCTGATTTCGAGGCCGCTTGAATTGGAAACATATTTTAATTCATGAAGCCCCTGGGACATTAAAAAAAAAGGTGCTATCGATTTTGATTAAATTTTATTTTTGGATATTCTGAAGGACGTTTGAGAGAAGGGTGTAGATCTCATGTTGGTTAGAAGCACTGATTTCTCGAAAATAGAAAAAGTTCAAACGTTTTCGGCGTTTTCCTATAACTACAATTATGAAGATACAGTTTTTTCTTAATGTGTACATCAAAAACAGATCTTCGAGTAAGGCCGAAAACGAGTATTTTTTTAGTAATTGGGCTTCAATCTTAATCGCCCGCTCTGAAAATCCTGCTCTTCGTGATCGTGATTATAGAGATGTTTAGGACAGTTGGATGCTACGTAAGTTGGAATGTGTATATTATTTATTTATTCGTTTCTTATATTGAATCTTATGTTAACAGAATCTACAAATTAATCTGTTAGAAATGATTTCAAAACTATTTGAATCAAATATGAAATAAAGATTACTAGCCTTAACTCGCCCGTTCCTAATTTACGCAGTTGTATGCTACGTAATTTAGAATTTGTATATTATTAAATATTTCATTTTATTATTAATTATATTTATTTTATTTCATTTTAAATTGAATCCTTTAATTATGTTAAATTTGAAAACGAATAGATGAACGGTCAATGTTGATTGTTGTAAAGCCGCACTGATAACAGAAGGCGATAATGACGGCTGCCCCTATTTCGCGGGAATATAAACTAATACTTTCATATATTTGTAGAATATTACAATACCAATAATAATTACTATTATATATTTTTCGATGTATTTACATTTATTTGCAAACACTATTAGTATCGTATTATTTATTATCTTTTATTTATTTTACTGTTTACGAAGATTATTGTAAGGCTAAAAAACTCAACCGATATGTTTGTGAATACACTACATACCTTATACAATGAATTCAATGCCATAATTTTTGTTTTCATTTAAACTTTTAAATAAAAAATCTATTGCTTAAAACTATTTAATTTCCATGGCGTACGTGCTGTTTTAGCACCACTAGTTTAGGGTCCAAATGAGTGAGGGACTTATTACCTGATCCCCATAATAATGATACTAATATAATAATAATAATAATAATAATAATAATAATAATAATAATAATAATAATAATAATAAAAACAACTGCTGCACCTAAGACCGGTAGAGGAAAGCCGTATCAATATGCTAGGCATCTGAATTTTGAATCGTAATGAAACTTGGGTGCCATAGTTTTCACTTTGATAACGTTCAAATATATAGTTTTGTATATTATTAGAAACTTGTAATTTGTGTGTTGGTGTAATGTTTCACAGTGCTGCTCGTGCCTTTGAGAATCCAGTGGAGGTTGGCAAAGTCAAATCCTTCAGTAGAGCTAAAGGCCATGGTTTCATTTCTCCTAGTGCTGGAGGAGATGACATTTTTGTTCATATTTCTGAGTAAGTAGCCGACACAATGTTGTGAGTATGTAGAATAAGAGGGGGAACTCGGCATAATAACAGTTTTATTACATACACCTTTCACCAGTGGAGCCTGTTGTTGCTCTCTGGCCAATTGTTGTGGAATTTGTGGAAAACAATCCCATAATGTCAGATTTATATGAAATTACTATCAGATTTATTTGAATAATTTTTCTGTGCCTAGTATCTGTTAGTAAAACTAATATTTTGTTGTAGAATTCAGGTTGTGTTAAAACTGTCTATTATGCTGAGATGAATTATTTTATTACTACAGAATGAACTAAAATCGTATCTTTTTGGCTGGTTGAACTGATTTTAAGTCTCTTGCTCTTAAAATCAATATATAAATTTATAGTCGTATAAGATTATATTCATGAAGTTTGTACGGAGTACTTTGATCTAGTGGTGGTGGTGGTGTGGTGCGGGTCATGGTGATATTTCCACCATGGTGCGGATATGTACGAAAATCCTCAGCATCAGACACATCGAGCTTTAGCGATATCACGCAATGAATGAAAGAACGTACCTCTTTTTTCGCCCAGTAACGACGCGCGTACACGAACTTGAGCAGCGCCGTCTACACTTTAGTGTATGTGTACACGCCGTTGACTTCACATATGGTCTTGGTAGTCGTTGGCCGAAAATGACTTAACACGTTCAGGTCGTACCCTCTGCCCAACTTGTTTCTACCACAGGTCGTAAGGTTTTTTGGTAAAATTGATGGGTCTTATCTTCTAAACGAATACACATTTAGAGCGATTTTCCTAAGGATGAGCCAAAGTGACAGCTAGTGCTGGCAACATAACTGAACGTTCTGTGGTCGTCGTGCCCTTGAGCCCATTAGACTCCCTTCCCGCATTCGTTCGTTTGCAGTTGGCTAACTTGTAAATGACTTTGACTCTTCCTTTTGCGACGTCCTCGTCCGACAAAAATATAGTGCGCCACGAGAAATAATTGAAATTAGGAAGTGCAGTGTTATGTGCTCGTCGGTAAAAATTCTTTTTTTCTTTATATATTACATTGAATTTACTTTTTGTGTGATAAATATTATGTTTATTTTAAAACCGAGACTTGAATGCGAGATGCGTACCAGTGCACGTGTTTCCGGCGTAAAATCATTTTTCTTATTTACATTCGTGGCAGTTTTCTTTTACTGATTGTGAGAGCACGTTAAGAGATTTTCCACATGGGTAATTAAATTGAAATATTTCCCGGACTCACGTATGTGCATTTACCTCAGCGAAACTCTTAGACTTCTTCATTGGGATGTTTTCACTGGAGCCATTAGCACTTTACGATGGGGCGTCACTGAACAGCTGTCGCGGCGGAGGGATACTTCTCTGAAATACATGTGATGTTCACTTGTTTTCGCGAACTGTCACTTTGGCTCATCCTTAGGAAAATTGTTCTATAGAAGCAAGATTCTTTTTATGTTAAATCAACAATCTTGTACCATTATATGAAATTCCAACGTTTATTATTACATTAATAGTTTAAAAGGGTTGTAAAAATTAACACAGGACATTGAGTTCGACTAAGTTTAACATGTTTATTTTAATTAAATTCTTACATATTCTATTAATAATAGAACCGTATACATAACGTTTTTATATTGTATGTTAAAATAATGAAGAAAACATTACTTTTTTCACAACCACCCCTACACGACGATGCTTCGCTATTGCAGTGTATTACATATCACACACTAGTGGTCACGTGATTGTTAATTACGTTTTATCCTACGCTGTGCAAAAATTCAAATAGATGAAAGACTTTCTCGCAACTATGTATTTGTTCTATATCCTGATTTGGACATGGTTGTCAAGTATCCTATCGTTAAAATGTTCTCCCTCAAATTTCGGCAAACATTCGTTGACACAATTTGGAGGAAAATTGATTTACTTGTTCCAGATTTAAGTAATAACTCCAGCCGATATTTCACAATTGCAAGGGCAGAATACTTTTATGCAATGAAGATCTTAATTCTTGACAGTGCGGCGGGTTGCATAGAATTCAGGGCAGTTTGAGTCATATACGAATTTATCAACAACGCCCCCACATGTCCAATTTAATTTAATCCACTCTTTAAATATTCCAATTGCTAGTAATAACAAAGTGAAAATTTTAGCGAAATCGGTCGACTAGTTTTTGCGTCTATGTGCGTCACACATACGTACCTTCCCTTTTATTTGTATTGGTAATTGGCTTTGGAGTGGTAATTTTGAACAGTCCTCCGTCTACGTCACTGTGGGACCATGCACATCAGTGTATTCCAAAGCTATTTATTACAATTAAATGTCAGCAAACGAAATCTAGCAGTGTATTGAGGTAGTAGTGATTGTTGATGTAGAAACCATCATGCATTGCGAACAGACAAATAGCGTGTTACAAGCAAATATAGAGTTTGAATCGCGCGCACTTAGATTTGATAGGGTTCGTAAATTAAGGCGACCTGTCGACCGCCGTAGATTCTACGGGCGGCAACCTGAATGTGTATGTCCGCGTGATATCCCTAAAGCTAAGTGTCAGATTAGCTACCGGCGCATTTCACGCATACCCCCATCACCGGAGTTGAGCATCTTAAAGACTTCATGTATAATTTTCTTAATGCAAAAGTAATAATAATTGTACAAATTTTTTTTTGTGTTTTTATTAGTGTCACAATTTGAGATCTGGCACCATTTGACGGTTTGGTGACTTATCTTCCTTCTTAGAAATTTATAGAAATTCCATAAATTGCAAATAGTGAATACTTTTACGATGAAAAGTAAAGAGAGAGGAGAGGCGGGGAGACAGAAAAACAAAAAGCAGCCAGACTCACTGACTGGCAGCGGGAGAGACAGACAGACAGACTGACTGACTGGCAGCGGGAGAGACTGACTGACTGGCAGCGGGAGAGACAGATTGACTGACTGGCAGCGGGAGAGACAGACTGACTGACTGGCAGCGGGAGAGACAGACTGACTGACTGGCAGCGGGAGAGACAGACTGACTGACTGGCAGCGGGAGAGACAGACAGGCAGACAGCCGGACTGACTGGCAGCGGGAGAGACAGACTGACTGACTGGCAGCGGGAGAGACAGACTGACTGACTGGCAGCGCGAGAGACAGCCAGCCAGCCAGCCAGCCAGACTGACTGACTGGCAGCGGGAGGGACAGACTGCCAGTTAGACTGACTGACTGGCAGCGGGAGGGACAGACTGCCAGTTAGACTGACTGACTGGCAGCGGGAGGGACAGACTGCCAGTGAGACTGACTGACGCAGCGGGAGGCACAGACTGCCAGTTAGACTGACTGACGCAGCGGGAGGGACAGACTGCCAGTTAGACTGACTGACGCAGCGGGAGGGACAGACAGCCAGACTGACTGACTGACTGGCAGCGGGAGACTGACTGACTGGCAACGGGAGGCAGACAGACTGACTGACTGGCAGCGGGAGACAGACAGACTGACTGACTGGCAGCGGGAGACAGACAGACTGACTGACTGGCAGCGGGAGACAGACAGACTGACTGACTGGCAGCGGGAGACAGACAGACTGACTGACTGGCAGCGGGAGACAGACAGACTGACTGACTGGCAGCGGGAGACAGACAGACTGACTGACTGGCAGCGGGAGACAGACAGACTGACTGACTGGCAGCGGGAGACAGACAGACTGACTGACTGGCAGCGGGAGACAGACAGACTGACTGACTGGCAGCGGGAGACAGACAGACTGACTGACTGGCAGCGGGAGACAGACAGACTGACTGACTGGCAGCGGGAGACAGACAGACTGACTGACTGGCAGCGCGAGAGACAGCCAGCCAGCCAGCCAGCCAGACTGACTGACTGACTGGCAGCGGGAGGGACAGACTGCCAGTTAGACTGACTGACTGGCAGCGGGAGAGACAGACTGACTGACTGGCAGCGAGAGAGACAGACTGACTGACTGGCAGCGGAAGAGACAGACAGGCAGACAGCCGGACTGACTGGCAGCGGGAGAGACAGACTGACTGACTGGCAGCGGGAGAGACAGACTGACTGACTGGCAGCGCGAGAGACAGCCAGCCAGCCAGCCAGCCAGACTGACTGACTGGCAGCGGGAGGGACAGACTGCCAGTTAGACTGACTGACTGGCAGCGGGAGGGACAGACTGCCAGTTAGACTGACTGACTGGCAGCGGGAGGGACAGACTGCCAGTTAGACTGACTGACGCAGCGGGAGGCACAGACTGCCAGTTAGACTGACTGACGCAGCGGGAGGGACAGACTGCCAGTTAGACTGACTGACGCAGCGGGAGGGACAGACAGCCAGACTGACTGACTGACTGGCAGCGGGAGACTGACTGACTGGCAACGGGAGGCAGACAGACTGACTGACTGGCAACGGGAGACAGACAGACTGACTGACTGGCAACGGGAGACAGACAGACTGACTGACTGGCAACGGGAGACAGACAGACTGACTGACTGGCAACGGGAGACAGACAGACTGACTGACTGGCAGCGGGAGACAGACAGACTGACTGACTGGCAGCGGGAGACAGACAGACTGACTGACTGGCAGCGGGAGACAGACAGACTGACTGACTGGCAGCGGGAGACAGACAGACTGACTGACTGGCAGCGGGAGACAGACAGACTGACTGACTCGCAGCGGGAGACAGACAGACTGACTGACTGGCAGCGGGAGACAGACAGACTGACTGACTGGCAGCGGGAGACAGACAGACTGACTGACTGGCAGCGGGAGACAGACAGACTGACTGACTGGCAGCGGAGACAGACAGACTGACTGACTGGCAGCGGGACAGACAGACTGACTGACTGGCAGCGGGAGACAGACAGACTGACTGACTGGCAGCGGGAGACAGACAGACTGACTGACTGGCAGCGGGAGACAGACAGACTGACTGACTGGCAGCGGGAGACAGACAGACTGACTGACTGGCAGCACTGACTGACTGGCAACGGGAGGCAGACAGACTGACTGACTGGCAGCGGGAGACAGACAGACTGACTGACTGGCAGCGGGAGACAGACAGACTGACTGACTGGCAGCGGGAGACAGACAGACTGACTGACTGGCAGCGGGAGACAGACAGACTGACTGACTGGCAGCGGGAGACAGACAGACTGACTGACTGGCAGCGGGAGACAGACAGACTGACTGACTCGCAGCGGGAGACAGACAGACTGACTGACTGGCAGCGGGAGACAGACAGACTGACTGACTGGCAGCGGGAGACAGACAGACTGACTGACTGGCAGCGGGAGACAGACAGACTGACTGACTGGCAGCGGGAGACAGACAGACTGACTGACTGGCAGCGGGAGACAGACAGACTGACTGACTGGCAGCGGGAGACAGACAGACTGACTGACTGGCAGCGGGAGACAGACAGACTGACTGACTGGCAGCGGGAGACAGACAGACTGACTGACTGGCAGCGGGAGACAGACAGACTGACTGACTGGCAGCGGGAGACAGACAGACTGACTGACTGGCAGCGGGAGACAGACAGACTGACTGACTGGCAGCGGGAGACAGACAGACTGACTGACTGGCAGCGGGAGACAGACAGACTGACTGACTGGCAGCGGGAGACAGACAGACTGACTGACTGGCAGCGCGAGAGACAGCCAGCCAGCCAGCCAGCCAGACTGACTGACTGACTGGCAGCGGGAGGGACAGACTGCCAGTTAGACTGACTGACTGGCAGCGGGAGAGACAGACTGACTGACTGGCAGCGAGAGAGACAGACTGACTGACTGGCAGCGGAAGAGACAGACAGGCAGACAGCCGGACTGACTGGCAGCGGGAGAGACAGACTGACTGACTGGCAGCGGGAGAGACAGACTGACTGACTGGCAGCGCGAGAGACAGCCAGCCAGCCAGCCAGCCAGACTGACTGACTGGCAGCGGGAGGGACAGACTGCCAGTTAGACTGACTGACTGGCAGCGGGAGGGACAGACTGCCAGTTAGACTGACTGACTGGCAGCGGGAGGGACAGACTGCCAGTTAGACTGACTGACGCAGCGGGAGGCACAGACTGCCAGTTAGACTGACTGACGCAGCGGGAGGGACAGACTGCCAGTTAGACTGACTGACGCAGCGGGAGGGACAGACAGCCAGACTGACTGACTGACTGGCAGCGGGAGACTGACTGACTGGCAACGGGAGGCAGACAGACTGACTGACTGGCAACGGGAGACAGACAGACTGACTGACTGGCAACGGGAGACAGACAGACTGACTGACTGGCAACGGGAGACAGACAGACTGACTGACTGGCAACGGGAGACAGACAGACTGACTGACTGGCAGCGGGAGACAGACAGACTGACTGACTGGCAGCGGGAGACAGACAGACTGACTGACTGGCAGCGGGAGACAGACAGACTGACTGACTGGCAGCGGGAGACAGACAGACTGACTGACTGGCAGCGGGAGACAGACAGACTGACTGACTCGCAGCGGGAGACAGACAGACTGACTGACTGGCAGCGGGAGACAGACAGACTGACTGACTGGCAGCGGGAGACAGACAGACTGACTGACTGGCAGCGGGAGACAGACAGACTGACTGACTGGCAGCGGGAGACAGACAGACTGACTGACTGGCAGCGGGAGACAGACAGACTGACTGACTGGCAGCGGGAGACAGACAGACTGACTGACTGGCAGCGCGAGAGACAGCCAGCCAGCCAGCCAGCCAGACTGACTGACTGACTGGCAGCGGGAGGGACAGACTGCCAGTTAGACTGACTGACTGGCAGCGGGAGAGACAGACTGACTGACTGGCAGCGAGAGAGACAGACTGACTGACTGGCAGCGGAAGAGACAGACAGGCAGACAGCCGGACTGACTGGCAGCGGGAGAGACAGACTGACTGACTGGCAGCGGGAGAGACAGACTGACTGACTGGCAGCGCGAGAGACAGGACACAGACTGACTGACTGGCAGCGGGATAGACAGACAGACTGACTGACTGGCAGCGGGAAAGACAGACAGACTGGACTGGACTTCTGGCAGCGGAGACAGACAGACTGGACTGACTGGCAGCGGGAGAGACAGAGACTGACTGACTGGCAGCGGGAGACAGACAGACTGACTGACTGGCAGCGGAGAGACAGACAGACTGACTGACTGCAGTGGAGAGACAGACAGACTAACGACTGGCAGCGGGAGAGACAGACAGACTGACTGACTGGCAGCGGGAGGAGACAGACAGACCGACTGACTGGCAGCGGGAGAGACAGACAGACAGACAGACTGACTGGGACTGGCAGCGCGAGACAGAGACAGCCAGCCAGACTGGACTGACTGACAGCGGAGTGGGACAGACATACAGACCGACTGGCAGCGGGAGGGACAGATCACAGCCCTGACTGACTGGCAGCGTGGAGAGGGACAGACCGCCAGCCCGACTGACTGGCAGCGGGAGTGGACAGATCGCCAGCCCGACTGACTGGCAGCGGACAGACTGCCAGCCCGACTGACTGGCAGCGGGAGGGACAGATTGCCAGCCCGACTGACTGGCAGCGGAGGACAGATCGCCAGCCCGACTGACTGGCAGCGGGAGGGACAGACTGCCAGCCCGGACTGACTGGCAGCGGAGGGACAGACCGCCAGCCTGACTGACTGGCAGCGGGAGTGGACAGACTGCCAGCCCGACTGGACTGGCAGCGGGAGGACAGACTGCCAGCCCGACTGACTGGCAGCGGAGGGACAGACTGCCAGCCCGACTGACTGGCAAAGCGGGAGGGACAGACTGCCAGCCCGACTGACGGGAGGCAGCGGAGGACAGACCAAGCCAGCCCGACTGACTGGCAAAGTGGGGAGGGACAGACAGCCGACTGACTGACTGGCAAAGGGACAGACTGCCAGTTAGACTGACTGGGACGGAAGCGGAGGACAGACAGCCAGACTGACTGACTGGCAGCGGAGGGACACAGACTGACTGACTGGCAGCGGGAGCATCTGACTAATCAAGGGGAGACAGACAGACAGACTGACTGACTGGCAACGGGAGACAGACAGACTGACTGACTGGCAACGGGAGACAGACAGACCGGACTGACTGGCAACGGAGACAGACAGACTGGACTGACTGGCAGCGGAGACAGACTGACTGACTGGCAGCGGGAGACAGACTGACTGACTGGCAGCGGGAGAGACACAGACTGACTGACTGGCAGCGGGAGAGACAGACTGACTGGCAGCGGGAGACAGACAGACTGACTGACTGGCAGCGGGAGACAGACAGACTGACTGGACTGGCAGCGGGAGACAGACAGATTGACTGACTGGCAGCGGGAGAGACAGACAGATTGACTGACTGGCAGCGGGAGACAGACAGATTGACTGACTGGCAGCGGGAGAGACAGACTGACTGGCAGCGGAGAGACAGACAGATTGACTGACTGGCAGCGGGAGACAGACAGATTGACTGACTGGCAGCGGGAGAGACAGACAGATTGGACTGACTGGCAGCGGAGAGACAGACAGACTGCACGAGCAGTGGGAGACAGACAGACTGACTGACTGGCAGCGGGAGAGACAGACTGACTGACTGGCAACGGGAGACAGACAGACTGACTGACTGGCAAAGCGGAGAGACAGACTGACTGACTGACTGGCAGCGGAGAGACAGACAGACTGACTGACTGGCAGCGGGAGAGACAGACTGACTGGACTGGCAGCGGGAGAGACAGACAGACCGACCGACTGGCAGCGGGAGAGACAGACAGACTGACTGACTGGCAGCGGAGAGACAGACTGACTGACTGGCAGCGGGAGAGACTGACTGGACTGGCAGCGGGAGAGACAGACTGACTGACTGGCAGCGGGAGACAGACTGACTGACTAACTGGCAAAGCGGGAGACAGAGACAGACAGACTGACTGCCATTGACTGACTGGCAGTGGGAGACAGAGACAGACAGACAGACTGACTGGCAGTGGAGACAGAGACAGACCACTGACTGGCAGCGGGAGACAGAGACTGACTGACTGGCAGCGGGAGACAGAGACAGACTGACTGACTGACTGGCAAAGGGAGACAGAGACAGACTGACTGACTGACTGGCAGCGAGAGACAGAGACAGACTGACTGACTGGCAGCGGGAGAGAGACAGACTGACTGGACTGGACTGGCAGCGGGAGACAGAGACAGACTGACTGACTGACTGGCAGCGGGAGACAGAGACTGACTGACTGACTGGCAGCGGGAGATAGAGACACCACTGACTGGGCAGCGGGAGACAGAGACAGACTGACTGACTGGCGCGGGAGACAGAGACAGACTGGATTGACTGGCAAGGGAGACAGAGACAGACTGACTGACTGGCAGCGGGAGACAGAGACAGACTGGACTGACTGGCAGCGGGAGACAGAGACAGACTGACTGACTGGCAGCGGGAGACAGAGATGACTGATGGACTGGCAGCGGGAGACAGAGACATCTGACTTGACTGGCAGCGTGGGAGCAGAGATGACTGACTGGACTGGCAGCGGGAGACAGAGACAGACTGACTGACTGGCAGCGGGAGACAGAGACAGACTGACTGACTGGCAGCGGGAGACAGGGACAGACTGACTGACTGGCAGCGGGAGACAGAGACAGACTAACTGACTGACTGGCAGCGGGAGACAGAGACAGACCAACTGACTGACTGGCAGCGGGAGACAGAGACAGACTAACTGACTGACTGGCAGCGGGAGACAGAGACAGACTGACTGACTGACTGGCAGCGGGAGACAGAGACTGACTGACTGGACTGGCAGCGGGAGACAGAGACTGACTGACTGACTGGCAGCGGGAGACAGAGACTGGACTGACTGACTGACTGGCAGCGGGAGACAGAGACTGACTGACTGGACTGACTGACTGGACTGGCAAAGGGGAGACAGAGACAGACTGACTGACTGACTGGCAGCGGGAGACAGACAGAGACAGACTGACTGACTGGCAGCGGAGACAGACAGACTGACTGACTGGCAAAGGAGACAAAGACAGACTGACTGGACTGACTGGCAGCGGGAGACAGAGACAGACTGACTGACTGACTGGCAGCGGGAGACAGAGACAGACCACTGGACTGACTGGCAGCGGGAGACAGAGACAGACTGGACTGACTGACTGGCAGCGGGAGACAGACAGACTGACTGGCAGCGGGAGAGACAGACAGACAGACTGACTGGCAGCGGGAGAGACAGACAGACAGACTGACTGACTGGCAGCGGGAGAGACAGACAGACAGACTGACTGGCAGCGGGAGAGACAGACAGACAGACTGACTGGCAGCGGGAGAGACAGACAGACAGACTGACTGGCAGCGGGAGAGACAGACAGACAGGCGGACTGACTGACTGGCAGCGGGAGAGACAGACTGACTGACTGACTGGCAGCGGGAGAGACAGACTGACTGACTGACTGGCAGCGGGAGAGACAGACAGACTGACTGACTGACTGGCAGCGGGAGAGACAGACAGACTGACTGACTGACTGGCAGCGGGAGAGACAGACTGACAGACTGACTGACTGGCAGCGGGAAGGACAGACTGACAGACTGACTGACTGGCAGCGGGAAGGACAGACTGACTGACTGACTGGCAGCGGGAGACAGAGACTGACTGACTGACTGGCAGCGGGAGACAGAGACTGACTGACTGACTGGCAGCGGGAGACAGAGACTGACTGACTGACTGGCAGCGGGAGACAGAGACTGACTGACTGGCAGCGGGAGACAGAGACTGACTGACTGACTGGCAGCGGGAGACAGAGACAGACTGACTGACTGGCAGCGGGAGACAGAGACAGAGAGACTGACTGACTGGCAGCGGGACAGACAGACATATAGACAAGCGGATAAACAGACAGACTGGCAGGGGGAGAGAGAGACAGATAGATAGACTGACTTGCTGCGGGAGACGGACGGACAGACAGACTGGCAACGGGGGAGACCGACCGACAGACTGGCAGCGGGAGAGAGAATGACTGGAACGGGAGAGACTGACGCAGCGGCCGAGACTGACTGGGAGCGGGAAATTGACTCTGACTGGCAGCGGGACTGACAGACGGGGAGAGAGCGAGGGAGGCCTGCAGACCTGCACTGACTGGGACTGACAGACTGAGAGACTGGGACTGACACTGACAGTGTGTGGAACTGACAGTGTGTGGGACTGACAGTGTGTGGGACTGACAGTGTGTGGGACTGACAGTGTGTGGGACTGACAGTGTGTGGGACTGACAGTGTGTGGGACTGACAGTGTGTGGGACTGACAGTGTGTGGGACTGACAGTGTGTGGGACTGACAGTGTGGGGGACTGACAGTGTGGGGGACTGACAGTGTGTCGGACTGACTGTGTGTCGGACTGACTGTGTGTCGGACTGACTGTGTGTCGGACTGACTGTGTGTCGGGCTGACTGTGTGTCGGGCTGACTGTGTGTCGGGCTGACTGTGTGTCGGGCTGACTGTGTGTCGGACTGACTGTGTGTCGGACTGACTGTGTGTGGGACTGACTGTGTGTGGGACTGATTGAGTGTGTTTGTGTGTGGGGGGGACTTTTTACGAGGGCAGGGAAAAATCTTCAAAAAGACACTGCTAGACCCGCATTCTGCAGCGTGTAGGATTCACAGCTAGCCTGTGTCTACCCACTAAAAACCCATTCTTCAGTTTCCCTTCCGCGGAACCGCCGTTAGGCATTACATCGCGTGAGGGGAAATCGTCTTATCGCTCTACGCTAATGTCACGGGATACTCCTTCGAAATCGTTCTTCTACCCGAAGTTTCTTTAAAACGTTCGCGGCATAGGTGGCTACCGCACTCCAATTCTCTAGGGACACCAGCATCCTAGTGACGATATCAGAAGTCACAACCTGCAGGAGGAGTCGGTGGAGTTCTTTCCTCTCTTCAACTAAGCGCGGACAGTGAAAGAACACGTGCTCCACATCTTCATCCAAGGGATCTCGGGTTGGGCATGAGTCATCGTTCACCTTGAAACGGAGTTGGTAGCACGGTAGCCCCGTTAACAACTGGGTCGAATAATGACCCACATCTCCGTGTTTCCTTTGGGTCCACTTTGCTATATCAGGAATAAGACGAAATGCCCATCTACCAGTGGATGATACTCTATCGCCTTTTCCACTGAGCCATAGTCACCTCTCTCTTCATGATTGTAACTCTCTCTCGCTTACGTCTGAACGGCCTGGCCCTTTCTTGTGCCATGAGATCTATAGGGGCCATGTCGGCTATCACACACAGCGTCATACGAAACCGTGCAAAATGCCCGGGTCACTCTCAAGCCGGACCTTCTGTCCACTGATTTCGCACCGCGGGCGTACGATTGGATCCCAAAGGCATCAGCCCAAATTGAGGCTGCGTAGAGTAGCATAGACTGCGCTAAAGAGTAGCCTCCGGCTACTTTGTCTTGAAGCCCCGACGTTAGGCATAATTCGCGCCAAGGCGGAGGCTGTGCGAGACGCTTTCTCGGTGACTATACGCAAGTGCTCGTTAAAGTAGTCTCGCGTCAATCTGGACTCCTAAGTATCTCAGAGACAGCTTGGAGGCTATTTTACTACCACCAACATTAAGAGTAATACCCTCTTTAACTTTCCTGCGTCTTTCACCAAGACAGCCTACGTTTTGTGCCATCTCGAGCCCCACCGACATTAGCCACCGCCGAATTGTAGCTACAACCTCGTTGACAACCTGCGTGACCTCTTCAGTATATTTGCCGACCACTAACACGGCAACATCGTCAGCAAATCCAATAGCGCTAGCGCCTTCTGGCAGCTTGAGCTTCATAAACGGAGTCATACATAATATTCCACAACAGCGGGCCAAGTACCGAGCCTTGCGGAACACCACCCCAGATACCATACGTTTTTATTCCGGTCTCAGTTTCGCATAGTAAAGTCCTTTCCTCAAAGTAACTTCTATTTTCATTGTATAATTCGGAACTCCTAGTTTTTTAACGCTGTATGAAACTCCACCGTGCCGTAGTAAATGCGTCCCTGATGTCGAGGGTAACAATAGCGCAATACTTCTTTGCGCTTCTCCATCGTTTGCCCTCAATAGCCTTCCGTGCGATGTCGGTGACGACCCTAATTGCCTCCACCGTGGATCTCGCTTTCCTGAAGCCATACTGATTATCGGACAGTCCCTGTGGTCCCTCCGTGTAGGCTTCAATCCGTTTGCTTATGATCCGCTCTAACACCTTGCCAATAGTACCCAGTAAACATATAGGCCGATATGCTGACGGGTCGCTAGGTGGCTTATCGCCCTTCGGAAGAAGGACCAGCCGTTGTTGCTTCCGACAGGGAAAATTCCCCTCTTGGACGCACGCATTATATGCCTTTGAGAATAAATCTGGCGGGGTCTTAATGGCGGTCGTAACAGCGGCATTCGCCACCTTATCGCACGCCTTTGATAGGTCGTCTAATGAAATCGGAGGAGCCTCGTGTAGATCTTCAAGCGAATCCATAGGCGGCAACACATCCCTCTGATGAGGAAACAGGGTAGAAACTATCTTCTCCAAGAAAAGTTGGGAGCGGTCTGGACTGAGCCTTGAGCCTGCCTGTTTCCATCTTATACGGACGACCCCAGGGGTCAGCATCCATCTCGTTGCTTAACTCTTTCCAGCAGCGATCCTTGCCGTAGTAGCTTTTGTGAAAGCCTTGTGATTTTCCTTGGGAGTGTCATAATTTAGGTGGCCCCACCCGCGTTGCGCCAACCTACGTGTGCGGTAGCATTCTTTGCGAAGTTCCGCCATCTCGTCGGTCCACCAGTACACTGGAGGACGGCGTTCTTTTTTTAGGTTTTTCGTCATTGATGCATCACAAGCGTTAAAGACCCGGCTCATTACAGTCCCACCGTATCCTCAGAGTTTCCGACCAGCATAACGTTGCCCTCCATCATGGCCGCGAAAGAATCGCAATCGAACGTCCTGTGGTGCCAAGTTACTCCCCTCCTATCCCTCGCAGAGTCATCCTAACCTACTCTTCTCCCTTCATATACAATAGCTTGTTGGTCGCTATGTGTATAATGATCGCTAACCTCCCACGCCGTAATCCGTCTGGCAAAGCTATCGCATGCGAATGTCAAGTCAACGATGGAGCTGCGGCCATTCATGGCAAAGGTCGGACTGTTACCCGTGTTGCAGAGGTAGACGTCGTGACTTCGTCCAGATCTTTAATCTCTAGGAGTACCCCACTTGACAAAGTCTTTACCTCCGCTTTTCCTTGCAATTGATCAGCCACTGCGGTCTAAAACAGCGCTGATTTCGAGCAGCCCGCAGCTCCAATCTTCAAAAGCAGGTCTCCCGTGCCTCTCTTTCTTAGGCCCAGTTCAAGCTCCGGGGATTCCTTCATTTGAACCAAAATTTCCGCGTACGTCGCCCCCTCTTTGGCTCTCACTAAAAAGGCACCCCAACGCTTGAGAATAGTGTGATGGTTTCTTCCTCCTTGCCTTAATTGTCTTCCATTCGCTGTCCGGTGCATCACCAGACTCAGCTGGGCTCCTCTCAAAGGCGAGCGACTCCTCTACCCTTGGTAGCCCGATCATTCCCGACTTCTTTCCTTTCCCCTTTGACTTCTTGGGGTTATTCTTCTTGGAGAACACCACACTGACGGACTGATCGGATTCCTTACTAGTACACTAGGAATCTGGGACGGGTAGTCCTCTTTCTTGAACCGCAACAACTTCAAAACATGTGCGGAGTGCATGGGCCAACTTCTTGATTTCGCTGTGCACGTTGTGACGAGGTTTAACAAATTAGAAGCTCAATGATCTTCTCGAGGTTACAAATTATTTCTTGTTTTTCTTCACCTCCCTTATTACTTGCTACAACTAGCACATTATTCCCCTCCGCAACATAAACTGTTTGGTCGCTACATGTCGCAGCCTGCCCCACAGCTTCCAAACTTGTCGTAGGTACCGCAGTAGCTGCAGGGGTACCAGACCCCAGAACGTACACGGAGTTCCCTCAAGACTATTTATGGTATCCGTGCGTAAGCAAAGAACACATGATAAACACCTAAACACAGGCGCCGACGCCTGTGGTGATAAGGTCACTGGGGGGATGTGTGTGAAAGGACACTGGGGGGCAAACCCCACAGGGGCATATGCCGCTGGGCAGCAATAAGGGGCTCTGGGAGCAAGATGTATGTAAAAAGGTCACTTGGGGGCATATGCCATTACGGGGCAAGAGTCATGCGATGGCGATACGACATTCATGCGGCCTTCCGATGAAACAATCGTGACAGATCCGTCAGCCAATCTCACCCACCTTCAGAACACCTTTCACCATACTACACTACCAATGTCCATTTTCCGCTAATACGGTGGTGACGCAAGCGATTCAAATGTTAAACGCTCATACCAGGAAGACAGCACAGTCTCAGCTAAATCCTGAGCGCAAGACTCCTGTCGGAACTGTGCGCAGGACTCCTGTACACACTGCAACTGCCACCAGACGCGCGGTGCGCTGGCAACACCGCACCCTCTGCACTCGCTGATACCAAGTTGGAAGAGAAGCAATGGCGGCGGGATTTAAACTAAATTCAGCTACAGTTGATGGCTATCGCGAAGATACGTGAAGCACCGATTAAGGTTATAAACACTGCAGTCCCCGCTTTTTGTAAGCAACGGAAGCAATAGGCCTTGATGGATCGGACTAGTTTTCCAATAACGTGCACTTTCTAACTTAACAACTGTTCATTATAGTCTTTGAAAATGACGCTTTACCCGAAGAGCCGTGCAACTTTGGTCCGAAATTGCCACTAACAATAAAAAATAAAACTAAACTAAAACTCGTATCACTAAAAATAAAATACACCGTTTTAAAACTAAATGTACAACGTTAATGTAAAGCTAAATACGCTTTGTACAGTTTGAACAGAATGATTGGTACAGCTCATGAGTGATTTTTGCTGCAGCGCTCTCAAATCTCCGATATCTCTCTCTAGAAAACGTTCCTAACACATACACAAGTTCACTTACAAATTCTGCATCTATTGAAACACATCAAACAAAAAATACGGCACTGAATCCCGGAATTATCGTGAATTTCGTGGGATCGGCACAAACTCGCGTCCGTGGGGAACGGTTACCTATCTAGTCTGTGTGTGTAGGACTGAGAGAGGGGGGGACTGAGAGAGAGAGAGAGAGAGAGAGAGAGAGAGAGAGAGACTGTGTGGGGGGGCTGACAGAGAGAATGTGTGTTTGGGACTGACAGAGAGAGAGAGAGAGAGAGAGAGAGAGAGACACTCGTTCATGTTTTTTTGTAGCTAATAATAATTGTTTTATTGTGTTGGGATGAAATGAAATGAAACAATTGTGTATTTTTTCCAGAGATTAATTAACATTTGTGTGTATTAGTTTGCTCTTTTGTTTCTTTTCATTCTGTCTTTCTTTTTTCTATATAATATAAGAAATTAAAATGAATCAGACATAAATTTCTAGTATTGTCATTTTGTGTTTTAGTATTGAGGGAGAGTATGTGCCTCTGCCAGGGGATGAAGTGAGGTATCGGCTGTGCCCTATCCCTCCTAAGTTGGAGAAATGTCAGGCAGTTCATGTTGAGCTGGTGAACCTGACACCAGCTGTTCACTTGCGCTGGGATTGTCCCTCCAGTGAAGACTGCCAGAGTGGCCCTGAACACTAATGCCTCTAGTACCCGTTCCAGCCTCTGGGGACTGTCTGCCTTGGCAGTTGGTGCCCTGTCCTCCCAGTCATTTCGATGGGAAGCACTGTGCATTGTGCGTCATCAAGTGTGTGGTTATGTTGCAACACTTTCATCTCATCATTCAATTACTTATTTGTAATTACTATTGTCACATAGGTGAAAGATTGTATTTATTCAATTTAGATTATTGTTTAAAACTGCTGGACATAAATTATTATAAAATCATGTGAAAAGTAGTATACTTATTTGGGAGATATGTTACTTTTCTTTTTATAATTTTTTATTATTATTATTATTTTATTTCGTACTACAGTGCAGAAAAAGTGTGAAATTGAAAAGTCCAGTGAAATATTTTTCAGTGATTTTTAAGCATCTTTGAGGAAAGAGTCATTATTTTGAATACACAATTATCCCCTATTGATTACACTTATTATTATTTTGTAAAATAATTTTCTCAGATTTCATTTTGTGAGCTACATGCAGTTAGTTAATAATTTTAATCACTATTCTTTTTTAAAAATAATTCTGGTATATACATTTTTAAGTGACAAGTGCAATGTGTTTCTAAATGAAAAAAATCTGACACATTTAAAAAGTGAGTGTTTACTATTACCTGTTATTTGTAGGATTATATCAGATCAAATATAGTCTTCCTCGTGATGAAAACAAAATAATAAAGGTAATAAAATGATAATTTCGCATTACCAAATACACTTGAAAATATTCTCGTCTTCCCTACTCAGATCTGCTTGAAAATCTATCATGTATTTACACAAGTAAACCGGCTTACATGAATTCTGTGGTTAAATTGCTTCTTTCTGTGTTACCATTTTTTCATTTAGTTTTAAAGAATTTTGGGGCATGGGTAGGTTTAATGCAGGTATTAGAATGATCAGACATTGCCAGTGTTGCATTTGTTATTTGATTGAAATTCATGTGGATATAAATAAGCAGTTTGAAAATAAATAACAAGCTTGAAAACCAATAAAATTTCAATTTTTTTGTTGGAAAGACTGATAAATTGTTTTTTTTTTTTTTTTTGTTCTGATTTTAGTGCTTAAGTAATTTGTTTAATCAGTTTGAGTTTAATGACAATTGTAATTTTTGTGCTGAAGCAAGAATGTGCTAAGCTGAACTGCATTGACGAAACTGTTTAAGTGTTTTATCTGATTAGAAGTTTTGCAACTACAACAGAGGCTGTAAAAGTAGTGAAGTGCCATGCTATATAGAAAGGGGCTGTGCAGTTGCAATTTGCAACATAATGGAGCTTATAACATTGTCCAAACATTCTGTTTTTGCCTTAGCTTTGGCCTCAGGTGCTGTAATAGGTTGCCTTTGAGAGCTGGATGTATGTGCAGATTTTTGTGCTAATTATTCTGTTAAAATACATGTTTGTATTCATAATGTGGATTTTGTTTTGTTTATTTTTCTCCTGGTTTTGAATTAGTTACATGAATTTAAGGATAATTAATGACAGTTGTGAGAGATATGTGTATTAATTTTTAAGAATTTCAAATTTGTGAAAATTATTAGAGAATTTAAAGTAGGGACCACAATCAAACTAAGAGTAATTCAAAATAGATGTTTGCAAAATGGAGTGTTTTTAAACCGTCCCTTTTGTAACTTTTAACTCTCCCCCCTCCCCTTCTCTGTTTCGGAGATAATTATTCCACATCGAAATCTCTTCTTTTAAGGAATTTCAAAGTGCAATTTAAAAAAGAATTACATCTTTTATTGCAATATTCATTTATGATTTGATAAAATTAGTGATGCTACAGAATGGTACAGACTTTCTCGTACTAGTTAGTTTTTTAATTTCTTTTTCTGTGCCAGCTTTACGATCTTGCCCCCATCCTATTGCCAGCTGCCTTCTATCGCTGCCCAAAGTACTTTTCTTTTTCTCAATTATTCGGTTTCCTAATGACAAAACCGAAATATTGCTTTAAGAATATCAAAGAAAAGTAGAAACTGGTATACAAACATACACAGCTGGAAATAAAGCAGGAGATAGTGGGAGCAGCAGCAGTCATATTTCAAGAAGACAAACAAAGCATGGAATTAAAATACAGTCTAAATGAAAAATGTTCAAATTATCAGGCTGAAGAAATAGCAGTATTAAAATCTCTTCAAATTATTCAAAAGATACCAAGCGATAACAAAACAGTTGCAATAAATACAGACAGTAAGGTGGCACAAATAATTAGAAACATAACCAAATAGAACATATATTAAATGAAATAAAAATCCTGGAAGAGAATCAATGGAAAATATATTTTGGATGGAT